>PVJO010017840.1:0-38143 GCA_004026905.1 Hystrix cristata | reverse complement strand
ATGTAAAGGTCTTTTACTTCTTTTGTTAGATAGATTCCTAAGTATTTTATTTTTTTGTGTGCAATCGTGAAAGGTATATCTTTTGTTATTTCTTTTTCGGTGGGTGTATTGTTTGTGTATAGGAATGCTATTGACTTTTGGGTGTTGACTTTGTATCCAGCAACACAACTGAATTTAGTTATTAAATCCAGTAGTTTTTATTGTATGTAGAATGTACCAATACATGTTCTTGGTTTAAAATAAAATTTAAAAAAAAAAAAAAAAATGTGTCCCATAGCAAGTGTACTTTTTGTCTGAGGCTTCACCCCGTTATTTTTTCCTCTACGACCCTGTCCCTCACTAAACTGTAGCTATCTCTAGTGCTCCACAACCTGGGATTTAAAACTCTTTGGCTTGACTATTATTTCACCAACTATTTTACTTTTTATGGTAGACTGTATAAATATTTGGTGCCCTTCTAGGCAAAGTATTAGGCATTCTCTTCTTGTTGAGTAATGACTTGCTTTAACCAATGAATTTTGAGTAGTGGTGACATTTGTCACTTGAGAGACCACAAGAGCACGAGTATTGGCAAGAGAGAAGCAGAAAGTAGGGAGGAAGCAGACGTGACATGTGACTGCACCCTGGACACCTCGCTGCATGGCTCTTCTGACCCCGTCGCCGTCCACCTCCCCAGGGAACCCTGCCTGGCGGAGCGGCAGTTTCCTGGCATAAAAAGACTTTCTTCTTGGCACAGTAGTAGATGGCAAGACAAGCTGAAATACCCTCCAGGCCTCTTAGGAACTGGAGACACAGAATGAGCAGCTCAGGCTATTGTCTCCGAGGGTGACATGACGCCAAGCAGGGGCCCAAAGACGGCTTCCACACCAATTGCAGCAGCGACGCCACGATCCCCAGAATGGAGGGCAAGGGAAAGAGCCTGAATTTTAGGCTTCATCTTTAGGAAGGAGGCCTCAGTCAGTCTCTATGGATCAAGATAACTGTATTCATGCTTTAAATGCAATTCTTTGAAACACAAACATTTTATTCCTTGTTTCAACAAGATTTCTTTTCATTGACAGGGGATAGTTGTACAACATTTGTGGGGTACAATGTAATATTTTCCTGTATGGATACATTTTAGAAAAATCAAATCAAGTTAATCAGCATATCTCACCTCACCAAAACAAGCTTTTGATATAGGTGATAAAAGTGAAACGGGCACGGTGGCGCACACCTGTAATCCCAGCACTTGGGAGGCTGAAGCAGGAGGATCCCCGTGAGTTCACAGCCAACCAAGACTACATAGTGAGTTCAAAGCCAGCCTGAACTGCACAGTGAGACCCTGTCTCAAAAAACAAAAACAAAGTAAAAATGGAGCCCAGGCCCTTCGTGTTTGACAAAAGATTCATGTGCCTATAACTGAGATAAAGAAAAATCCTTAACAATTAATTTCTCTGTGGAATCAAGGAACAGAATTTAGAAGCATCACTTTGGTGTGGAGGCATGAACATAGGAAAATCATTGTTTGATGGGGCATTATTGCCTGGCACTGTCTTAATTGGGTTATACTGCCACCTGGTGACCATTGAGAAGATGTGCAGTGACCAAAATTAGCTTTTATGTAAAAGCAAAATCAGACAGCTCACGTGAATTCTTCTTGCACCACGTGAGAATCAACTGGATTAAGTTCTTTTTTTTTTTTTTTTTGTGGTGCCAGGGATCGAACTCGGATCCTTGTGCTTGCAAGGCAAGCACTTTAACCACTGAGCTAAATCCCCAGCCCCTAAATTCTATTTTGACACCAGTAAACCTCTCTGGAAACATAAAATAACATGCGTAGTCGCTTGCCTCGTTTCAAGTGGAGATATATATGTGACATATTTTCACAGGATCACCTATTTTAAAATAATGGTATAAAGCGGGCAGCTAAGCCAGGCTGCCTGAGTTTGAATCCCATCCAGGCCACAGAAAGATCGTGGACAAGTTATTTAATGTCTCTTGACCTCAATTTCCACATCTAAAGATAAGGTTCTTAAAAATGTCTAATTCAGAGGGTACATTTGAGAATCAAGCTGATGTGTACATGTAAATTGCTTAAAATCACACACAGTAATCAGTCAAGAAATGTTACCTAATACTCTTCCAAGGAGTACATCATAAGTTTGTTAACTCAGTGGATAATAGGAGAAAAAATAAAGACAATCACCATCCCTTTCCCTGTACTCTTGCCCAAAAAAGAGGACTGTAATAGGAAGTTACAATCGGCTAAATTCCAGGATGCTGATTGGATCCAGTATTTAGTATACAGAAAGTCGGGGTATAAACATGACTGTTCTGGTAAGTGACACTAAGTCCACTGTCTATTCGAGTGTAGTTCTGCATCATTAGATTCCTTAATGCATGGCTTTGGGCTTATGGAGCATCTGCTGTACAACTTTCTCTGAGTTTCCAGTTCCCACAAGGCCCGCTCTGCAATATTTTCCCTTCTCGCTTTGCCCATTCCTGCCTCTCTCCAGCCACAGGGGCCTCCTGCTGCTCCTCCCCCAGGACAGGAGCTTTCCCCTCACTGCCTGGATCACTCTTCCCCAGCCCACTAGGCTCCCTCCCTCACTTCCTCTTTATCTTTTTGTTGTTGTTGTTGTTTCAATGCCAAGGATCAAGCCCTGGGCCTCCCGCATGCTAGATAAGTGTTCTACCACTGAGCTACGTCCCTGACCCGAATCACTTAATAAACACCGTCTCCTCAGAAACTTCCTTCTTAATTACATCATTATAAAGAAAAAATGTTCCATTTTGTCTAATTCTGCCTTTATTCAAAGCACTTGGCCATCTAACATATTATACATTTATATATTTCACTGGTTGTTTTTCTATCTTCCTGAACTGGTATGTAATCTCTGCGAGATCAGGAGGTTTCTTTTTCTCCCTCTAACAAGACTAAACACAGATCTTTCCCCTTGTGCTGGAATCTATTGACAAAGGAATATGAGAAGATAGGAGATGTAAACTCTATAAAAAGTGAGAACTCTTCCTCTGTTTTTTGTCTGCTCTTAAACTTGGGCGTCAGCCTCCACCTTTATCTGAATATCTACTTCAGCGCTGATTTCCGGCATCTCTAAACCCTGCATGGCCGATAATCATACCATTCCACGGTACCAACACAACTACCCACCACACAGCAGTAATGCAAGCAAGCAGCAATGTTGAGATGCATTCTGTTGAAAGAGGAAGTTCTAAAAGTGTGCAGTGAAGGGCTAGCTCAGCAGGGTTGGGATGATTGAACCTGAACTTTCCCAGGGAAGGACCCACCTTGGAACAGCTCTGAGCCTTTGGAATATCCTTTCCACTAAAAGTAGCTTTGTATAGCTGAGACCTCACCTCACCAGAGAGTTTATGCTAATGATGTGGCTTGAGACAAATGCCTGTTTCTGGTCCACACTGCACCAGTTTGACCTCTAGGGGAGTTACCAACTAGTAGCCAGTCAGTTACATGGGGGCTCCATGCTTGGGAGACAAACCCCAATACCAGGCTCCAGTGAATCCCTCCAGCTGGCAATACTCCATCCACATTGTCACAGGTCCCTTCCCTCCCACTGGGAGAGGAAGACTGGAGACCCATGTCTACTTCCTCCTAAACTACTTGTTTGCCTTTTCCTCTGCCCAGTTGGATCCCCCTTTTCTCTAATAAGTCATAATGTGAGTAAAACAGCCTTTCTGAGCTCTGCGGTTCCTTCTCTAGAGCATCATCAAGCCTGACAGTAGTCTTAGAGAGCACAATACTGCGATGACTAATGATGATTATAAAATCCATTCATTTACCTCTACAGAGTATTAAGAACTTTTAAATAGCTCAATAAATAAATTTTCAATTAATACAAATATGAGGACAGTACATTAGTTAAATGAATTTACAAAAAATATTATGTCCTCGAGCCAATGAACATTTACAAATATTTTGAAGTACTATTAAGAGGACGACTAATCAAACTAATATTTGTGAAAATGTTTGGTGCTGCAGGATGCTTGCCATTAAATGAAATAGTCCTTAGGAATCATTTAATCTTTGTTATTTTTTATGTTAATTGCAGCTAGACCATAAACCTTATATGGAAATAGTCCTGTTTGGAAATTCTTCACAACATATAAGAATGAATTAAAAGTAGAATGTAAATTTCTCCACCTCAAATTCACAAAAATAGCAAAATCATACAAATTATGTTTCAAGTATTCATCAGACGCATCTATCTTCACACACAAATCTGATTTTTTGCTTTTTCTCCTAGCACCAGTTCTGCCATAATCAAGAATATAGAAGCTATGAATAAAACAGGAAGGTGACAGACAAGGCACTATGCAGAATACTGGAAAAGCACATTGTTTTCTCACTAATTATACTTCAAAGTAACAGATCTCACAAGAATAACTTGAGAAGTTGCTGCTTTGGTTTTGAGTCTGTCAAAAGCTTTGGGGGAAAAAATAACCTTTCAAAATTATTACTACGGACTAAAAATTATTTTTCAGATGTTGAAGAAGGATTTCTAAGATTTTTCCCAAACTTATTAATCCTAGGTTTGAGGTTCCCTTTAGAAAATATGCCACTGAATTATATTTTACTGGTTCTGTTGAATATTTTGCTTCAGTACCTTATACATCAGGCACCTGTACAGCAAGGTGGATCTGTGATAAATTCACCTTCTTCATTTGTTTTCAAAGAGGTTTCTGGGCCTCTCACAGGGAGAGTTCAGTTGGGTGTAGAAATACAATCAGCCCTCCAGATCCACAGGTTTGGTATCTGCAGATTCAGCCAACCCAGTCGAAAATATCTGGGGGGAAAAATTACATCTGTACTAAACATTGTTTTGGTTTTTTTTTCCTTATCGCTATTTCCTAAAGAATGCAGTGTAATATAACAACCATTTACATAGCATTTATGTTGTATTAGGTATTAGCAGGAATTGAGAAATGATACAATATGGGAGGCTGCACACAGATTATGTGCAAATACTACACCATTTTACATAAGGGAGTTGAACATCCAAGGATTTTGGTACCCGTGAGAGTTCTGGAACCAGCCCCCAACAGGTACCAAGGGATGACTATGCCTACAGATTCTAAAAGCGATAAAGAAACTCACGCAGTTGTAACCAGCATGTTTAGTTCATGCCCTTCAGTTGTTTGTTCAGAAAATAATAAAGCACAATGTAATTAACAAAATTACTGGCTAGAAACAAGAAAATAATGAGCCACTGTCACCATTTTTCTATCTGTCACAGGAGTTACTTTGGAAGTTCCTTGTCATGTAATTATGTTCATGAAAAATGAAATAACAGCTATTACTTGGTTTTTTTTAAAAAGACCAGGACTCACTCTGAGGAGGTGGGAGTGTTAAAGGCCAGACTAGTGAATGACAAACACAATGCAGGATATGTGGAGTTTGAAATGCCTTCTAAATCTAGAGGCAAAAAAAAAAAGGTAAGTATGTAGGTAAATCTATCTGCAGCTCGAGAACTCCACGTACTAGTTGTAGCTCTGTCTCGGGAGCAACAAGTGACGCACCTGCTCCCTCCCCCTGGGGCAGCCTGTCCAGCAGCAGCAGACACTTTGCCCCACCAGGAGCCGTCAGAGCCCCCATCACTTGAACCCAGCAGACTAACTCCCGAGGAGGACGGACCAGCACAGGGCAGAGGCCTGTCCTCCTCGCTCACTGTCACCTGCTGGAGCAAGCTGGGGGGACTCCAGTAATGGAGTCTGCAGGGATCTCTCACCAGTGTATCCTGAGTCCCTAACAGTTCTACAAAGGAATACGAGCTTGGGAGGAGGGGGAAGAAATCAAAGATATTTGGAAATGGGCAAGAAGGAAAATTATCAGATTCTTGAAAATAAACCAAAAAGGTTACTGGGCACCCTCACAGTAGGACAGAGTGTAACAAACTCACATAAGGGTCACGTAAGGGAGTCTCTACGGAACAGAGTCTCGTTGGACTGTTTACTTTTTAATCTGGTCCATATTCTGCAAAGTTAGCTGGCAATTTGGAGAAGGCTGGTGAATTACAATAATCTTCTTTCCAATAGAAAGGATTAGCCCCCAAAGTTGAGTTCTGTAGGGCATTAACCAGTTTTACATCTAATTTTTCAATCTTATTCTAGTATTTTTTCTTTAATAGAACAAATATAACAGTCTCTGTCTTACTGGTTCCCCTGTTAATGAGTTAAAGAAGCCTTTTACATATTTTAATACTATATGAAATTCATGGTTGTTCTCATTTTAACTTTTAGAATAGTTTGGTGGAAGTAAGGGAAGAACAAAGGGAGAGAGGAACTTTCTTATTAGACAACTCTGAACATGAGTAACCTTGTTGCACTCCCTCCTCCTCCTCCTCCTCCTCCTCCTCTTCTGTTCTCCTCTCCCTGCCCCTCTCCCACCTGCAGGCTCTCTCTTGTAAACACAGCAAATGAATTGAAGAGTAATACAAAATTTGCTCTCTGATTGAATTCTCACCTGGGGAGCAACATTCCAGAACTCCTGGGACACACTTGTCACAACAAAGATCCTCACTGCACAAGGTACAATCCAAAAAACCCCTCCCTTTCCCTGAGGGCTGCCGTCCCTCTTCTGTTGCAAGAAAGCACAGAGCTAGAGACCTGGCCGTGGTCCTGAGGCCTCCGAGGGGCCAGGAGGGACTGGGGAGGAGGCGGTGTGAACAGGGCTCTGGGCCCTCACCAGGATTCCCTGCAGAGGGGTCAACTCGCAACGTCTTTAAATACCACACTTCAGAGTGAGAGTTCACTTGAAACGAAGGATAACATGGTTTATTTCCATATTTATTTGACGTGTTTTTGACACATTTCAAATGTTACTTTTTAGCATTGTACTTCTTAACTGCAGTATAATAATTCCTGACCTATATTTTTAATATGTACAGAACGCAGACACACCTACCCTTAAAGTAGCCAGTATCATGTACTCTGATGTTACATGGCATAGCTGAGCTGATAACTCCGGCTTGCTCTAAATATTTTACCTTTGTGCAGCATTTCTGTAGCATTTAAATTGTTTATGTGTAGCCCTCTAACAATGAATCAACTTATTTTGCCCATTTATAAATGCAGCTTAAACCTGATGTTGAAAAAAAGGGTCGATAATGAAAAATACCTTAGAGAAAGCATTCAAGAAACATGCATGGCCGGGGAAGGATGGAACCAGTATCAGGAAGGTGCTCCTGCTGTGTAATTGCCAGCCCCGCCAAGTCCCAAGTGTTATAGCGGGTGCTTTTACTCAACAAAATGATCACTGAGAGAAAAGAAAACACAATATTGTCTGTCCATATTTCTTGATAGTCAAATTGAACACAAATTTTCAAATTCTTCCTTTCGCCTCTCCACACTACCTCCTCTTCAAGTTGGTGCCTTTGGGTGTTGCTTGTTTAGTCATTTTTAAAATGTGATACTGGGTTTTTCTTCATTACGTAAATCTCAGGGGAAATATGTACTAGTCAGGACCAGATCCAAACATGTATTTTTCTCTCCCATTAGCATAGGCAATGACTATTCTGCAGCTCCACAATTATCAGTAACCCAGTTTCCTTCCATCTTGTTAGTCCACCAACCTCGTCGCAGGAATGCTACATCAGCTCTTGACTGCAATTATCTCTTCCACCTCCAGCTAACGTGTCCTTACTCTGGCCACCAGGAAGGCGAAAAGGGGAGAGGAGGGTGCCCACATTCTCCCATCTGAAGACACTGCTCCGCAGAGGTGCTGACCACACCCACCCAGATGCTCCTGCCTAGAACTTAGTCTGTAGTCTCATGAGTGAAACGGTAGCTGAAAAAGAATCTATAGACCTAATCACCCAGTTTCTGGCTAACAGTTGAAGATTCTTACTGAGGACTAACAGAAGAATAGATATTTAGGGAATTCATGGCCATCTCTCACACAGTCTGTCTCTTCCGCCTCCCAAATATCTACACGCCCTTCCTCCCCTGGAGGACACACGTGCCCTTCTCAAAAGAGACAAGAGCAAAGTGGCACCAGGCACTGCCTGAGGGTCGCCGCCCGAGATCTCTGGGCGATGGACTCTTGGTCAAGTCCCATCTGATTCTTTGTGATCTGGCAACTGGTAGACTACAAGATCTTCCCCAAGATGAAAGCAAGGAGTGAGACACAGATCAAATGCAATTAAATCTCCAGTTTGGTAAAAGGAAGCAAGAGAAGCGCACAGCAGTCACTAGTCCCTCACTGCTCATCAGTTCCACCTTCCCTTGGTTTAGAGCAAGTGTCCTGATTTTGACCAGGTGGGTCCGCATGGTTCTGCCCTTAGGGGGTTACTCTCCCTTCCACTGTTTTTCCTTGTCCAGCATCTTCCACGGCGAAAAAGGACGTGGACTTAGGAAAACACTACCTTATGGGAGCTGTGCAACACTCCCAGTGGTTTGGAAGCCTGGGCTTTGGGGGTAGAGGAATGCTGGGCTCACACAGCCAGGCAGGCGATTTGTCAACATAATTCCTTCAAAAACTTAGTAGACGTATGATCAGTTTGCATCTCGTGGGTTCCAGGCCTCCCACATGCAAATGTCCCACAACCGAACTGCGCATAATTCTGCACATACTTGCAGTTTTTAAAACCGGGAGCTGTGGTCTGCCCTCTCCCTTCTGTCCAGATCCCTCTCTACAAAATTAATGGCTTCTTAAAGCCCTCAGGAGGAAAAAAATAATAATAATTTTAGCATAAAAGCATCATTCTTAATCTGATCTGTGCTGTGGCAGAAGGCTCCCATTGTCCAGCAGGACACTTAATAGCAGGTGCCACGAGGCGTGGGTAGCAGTTTTCGCTCCTGCTCGGGCTGGCTCTTCACAGCCACTGCAGGTAACTCTTTCGCTGTGTGTCAATGTAGTGATCACCTTTTTCCAAACGGCAAGTCTCCTAATTCCAGACATTCGGTCTGTTTGAATTAGAGGCCCGAGATAGCTCATCTCCAGGACAGCGGTCCCTCCTGTGGCCTCCACTTGCAAACCGTGGGCGCCAGTGTGCACCCCTTTCCTACAACGGGATCCAAGTGCAAAGAAGCAGCTCGTCCACACCAGCGTCCTGCCGTTTGCCCACCATTTCACTAAAACCACATCCTCCATTTGCCAAAGGTTGGCAGGTTCACTTTCCAACTGGTTTGCCTTTTTTGTTTGTTTTTTGTGTTGTTTTGTTTTGTTTTGTTTTGTTTTTCAAATGTCTCCCGTTGCCTAAAGAGAGTCACAGACTTTCTGTCTGCAAAATCTGGCTCCTCACTGCCCTTCAGTCACCACTAAAACAATGTCATATTTGAGCTTCTGTCAGAAGCATCTTCCTACTTCCTGGTACCAAAATGTGAGTTAGTTTGAGGTGGGTTCACCATGAAATAAAAAATAGTGGCTTAAACATTCTAGACTCATCTTCCCATGACCCTGCCTCTCTCTCCCTCCTCCCTCCTCGTCCTCCTTCTTCTTCCTCTCTCTCTCTCTCTCTCTCTCTCTCTCTCTCTCTCTCTCTGAAAATCCGGAGTTTACATGGCCAGTCTACCATCATAAGGGGCTCCGTTCTGTTGTACAAACATCCTCTCACGCATTTTTCATCTCAGGTCCGAAGTGCTGCCGCAGCCTCCACTATCATGCCTGCAGTATAAGCAGCAAGAAGAAAGGACAAGGAATAGCACCCCCTGCTTTAAGCAAGCTTCGCAGAAGTTGCACGACGCCTCTTCCACTGACCTCACACTGACCGAACTTAACCGCACGCCGCACCTCCCTGCCAGGGAGGTTGCGAAGTGTAATTTCCTCCATTAGGCCACAAGCTCAACTGCATTTCAAGTCCCACTACTGATAAGGAAGAGGGCAGATATTGGCAAGAGCACTTGCACAACCCAGCTTCACAACCGAACGTGGACTCTTGAAACCCTTCTTTAACCTCTCTGGTTGCACTTCTTCGCCGGCCATCGGAAGATAGCAAATAACAGCACCTGCCTCATCAGGATATTGTAAATACTGAATTTTTCAGGGGCAGGAGGTTGGTTTTTTGAGGAAAGGTCTTGCTATGTAGTTTGGGCTGGCCTCCAGCTTGTCGATTCTCCTGCCTCGGCCTCCCGAGTGGCGGGATTGCAGGCAGGTGCCACCACACCCAGCTACTGAATTATTTAGAGGAGTGTTTCCCTGGCACATAGGAAACATTCAGTAAATCACTGAATTTGGTAAACAGCTGATCTCGATTACCTCAACAAAACAAAAACAAAAAAATGGGCAAGGCATATATAATTCACTTAAAGGGAAGTGTGGATAATTAGTAAATGTATGAATATATTCTTAACTTTTTAGTTACCTGAAATATACAGATTAAAACAACAGAATTCCACTTGGCTCCCATTAATTTGGGGGAAAAAAAGTGAATAAAACTAAATTGGTATATTCTGTATTGATGAGACCACCTGGACAAAGGATATTATCATCAACCGCCGGAGGAGGCACAAACTAGTTCGGTCATTCCAGAAGGAACCTGGCAGTCCCGAGCGATCTTACCTGCGTATACGTCCTAAAATTGGCCAATCCCAACCCCACACACATTAATAAAGAGCACACCTAAGGACACTCAAGCAATACTGTTTGTGGCAATAGAGTTGGAACAAAAGCTGGTGTCCCTCACTAAAGAAATGAACAAGTAAATCATGGTGAGTATTCACTGTGGAACGAATACTCGGCTACAAATAAAAGTGGCAAAATTGTGTCTTGACAATTCCCAAGTGTGGAACTGTTGGGTATACCAGGAGATGTCATTCAAAATACATTTAAGATAGATCGGCAAATTTAACAATCATTCAGTACAGTGTGTTCCCACTTTCTCCAAACCCCCCTTCAAGTTGGAGCTTATTTGTATTTTTCATCTTCATCAGTCAGATAAGTAAAAGGTAATATTGCGTTATTTCAATTTGTACTTTCTTATAAGCAAAGCTGAACAATTTTCAGTTATTTGGTCAGTGGATTTTTGTTTAATTTTTTATTATATATTTAGTGTGATTGTCTGTTAGATTCTTCAAATTTCTCTGATCAGTTCATGTAATGGGCACTCTTGGATGCCAACCCAATTAGCAACGGAATGCAATAGAAGCCGAAAAAATGGTCTTAGATGGGGCTAGTAATGTGTCTTTGTGGGATATACTGGAACTGCCGGAAACAGCTTGCCAACATGAGGAATGATATTGCCCACACATCACAGACGCAGAACCACAGAAATGGGAGACAGCTGGCTCTCTGGTGACACCCATGAGTCCCTGAATTGACCTTAGAACTGGAATTGTCTTATCTCTCTCTGTAGGTCTTAGGTGAGATAATAAACATCATTTTGCTTAAGCAATTACTAGTTCAGGTGATCCAGAGCTGACAATTATATAGTAACTGACAATTATATAGCAGACATTTATACAGTAACCGCTGAAATTTATGAGTACTTCACAATTTTAAAATATTAGGATATTTTTATCTCTTGCTACTGTGGTAAGACAATTTGATTCCATTCCAAATCTACAGTTTTATCAGAAGTTGATTTTAGTGTAATTTTTTTCTTTATTCATAAATATCAATTATAAACATATCAGGAGCATATGGCAAGTCTCTATTTGCTTTGAGATGTGTTAAATTTTGTGTTAGAAAATTTCCTTAAGACTCTCTTATTGTTCTTTTACAAAGAATCCTTTAATGAACCTGGAGGACATAATGTTAAGTGAAAATAAACCAGGAACAGAAAGAAGAACACTATACAATCTCATTTATATATGGCATATAAAACAATTGAACCCATATAGAAGCAGAGACTAGGATGGCAGCTGCCAGGGGCTCAGTGGAAGGGCAAGAGGGCGATCTAGGTGAAAGGGTACAAGCTTTCATTGATGAGATGAGTTAGTTCTAGGAAATCCAATGCACGGCATGGTGACTACAGTTAACTGTACTGTACTGTGTCCTTGCAGTTGCCTGACAGAATGGATCCTAAGTGTCACCACAAAAAAAAAAAAAAAAAGGTAGTGAGACTATGTAGTGTGAGGGACGCAGATATAGTTTATGGAAATTATTTTACAATACATACATATGCAAAATCATCATGCTGTCTACCTCGAATATATACATATAATTTTCGTTGATTATATCTCCATAAACCTGGCATAAACCTGGGAGGAAGCATTCTTGCTCATAAATCACGTATTGTCCCCATAATTTGTTTCTGAATCTGGTTTGTCATTTTGCTGTGGTAAAGAGAATTTTGTATTAATCCTCATAAGTGGAATTAATCTTACTGGGTTTGGGTGGTTTTTTGGCCATCTTAACTTTCAGTGTGACAGTTATACTAGCTTCATATGA
Source organism: Hystrix cristata (assembly GCA_004026905.1). NCBI lineage: Eukaryota > Metazoa > Chordata > Mammalia > Rodentia > Hystricidae > Hystrix > Hystrix cristata. Next base: position 25,797 of record PVJO010017840.1, on the reverse strand, counting down.
AAAGAAACTCAACCTCACTAATGAGAGGAATGTAAATAAAACAGTGAGAAACTGTCTTAATAGTCATCATATTTGCAAATTTTTAAGTCTGTTAATACCAAGTGCTGGTGTAACGGGGAGAAAAATCAAAACTACCGTGGGTTCCATGGTGCTCAGCAGTTGGATCCAACACTTTAGAAAACAATTTGGCAACGTGTATGAAAGTTAAAGATGCTCAAAACTCCGCACTTCTAACATATGCACACAAGGGGACATAAACAAAGATATCTTTGTGGTATTTTTAACGAAAGAAATAGAAAGCCAAATACCCATCAACTGGGGAACACGTAAATAAATGGACTATCATCCTTCTGATGGAACTGTAGTTTAAATAAACGAATCAGGGATAGAGTTAGCACTAAAGACAAATCTGAAAAATATAGTGCGGAATGGTCAAAAAACCACAGGCGGAACAGGTGGAAACAAAAGCATGAGACCATTTATATAAAGTATTAAATCTGCATAACAATACTTTCTAATACAAATGGATATATAATTGTGTAATTTAAAGACTAAAAGCATGAAACAAGGCAAACACTAATGATATTGGCTAGTTCTGAGTAAAAAGAGCTTTAAAGTTAAACTGATACTTTATTGGTTTCTTTTTTCAGAATTAAATACACATACTATTAAATTTTAATTTAGTTGGCACTGGGTATGGGATTCCTTTTTGTTTTAATTATTTCACGAACTAGATTAATCCGTTTTAAACCGCCATCACAGAATAATGAAAAAGGCAATCACGCAGCGATTCAAGTCATGAGCATTGGTCCGCCAGCGCCCTCTGCGGCCCACTTAGACTGTGACCAATAACTCAGCGAGAATCAGCCCCGAAGCCAGAGACTTGTCACGCGCGCCTCCTTCCCTTGCGCTCCATCTGGAAGCAGTTTCTGCACCCAGAGGACCATGTTTTGGGATCTGGAGAATACGGTAAAAACGCACAGTATGTGACAATTATTCTTTTCGTGGTGTTTCTCCCAAGCAAATGAGGAGCCCAGGCTGCGGGAAGCCGTCCTGGGACAAAGGCCATCTCGGGCCCTGGGCGGGGAGTGTGGCCCTGGGAGGCGACACTGAGTGAGGATTCAGCCAGGTCTGCTGCCAGCGGCCGGGCAGAGATCCCACCCGGCCCCCTCCTTCACAAATGAGAGTTTGGAGTCCCAAGAATCACCCAGTGACTCCAAGCCACACCAACAGACCCAGAGAAAGGGACTCAGACAGCCAGCAGCACTCTGTCCTAACCAAGCCTCTGAGCCCACATCTACCAGGAGCGGAGGTGAGCTGCGCTCCCACAGCGGCTCCAAGCTCGGGGCTGCTTGGGGTTTGCCCTGGAGGGAGAAGGGCCCTGGGAAGAGACAGCTGGACAGGTCGGCCTTCGTGGGAATTTCATATTGCTGCTGTAGCAAATTACTAAACTAGTGGCCTCATTACAACGACATGAATCTTACAGCTCTGGAAATCGCATATCTGAACTGGGACTCACAGGGCTAAAATGGAGGCATCGGTGGGAGGCTTGCCTTTCCCCTCCAGGGCTGTACATATTCCTTAGCTCGTGGGCTCCTGCCAGTTTCAAGGTCAGCAGCCACACCATTCCCACGCCCTCTCCCTCCTCCCGACACCTGCCTCCCTCTGTCGTTTGTAAGGTACCCTGTGATGACCCGAGAATCCTGGAGAACTCCCTGTCTCAGTGTCAGCTGGCAAACTTAACTTTGTCAGCTAACATAACATCCCGTCTGGTGCTGGGGATTAGACATGGACATCGCTCAATGGAGGGTTCATTTTCCTGCCAGACACACTTCACTGGCCATTGTTGGTGTGAAGAAACGCCACACACTTCTGCTCATGGCTTTTCCCTCCTTCGCTGATACTACTTAATTCAATCTCTCTCTGTTTCTCTCTCTCTCCCGTGCTCTCTTTCTCTCACTCTTCTTCCCTTCCTGTCACCTTCCCCCCTCCTTCGTCTACCCTACACACACACACACACACACACACACACACACACACAGCCCTTATCCCAATTTCTGGCCTAAAAGTGTACAAATAAAGAACAAGAATCGTACCGATCATCATTAATAATTTCGTATCTACAAGGTACCTGAAGGAAGGGGATCTCCCCCTCCCAGCTTTCTATCCATTATCCATAGTGGAGCTTTTCTGCTCCCCCCACCACCAGCCCTCCTGAGAGTTGTCTCCCACCGCTCCAGCGCCTTCTACTTCCTGTGTATGTCTATAGTGCCCAGAACACAGATAAGCAAGAATTGTTTTCATTTCAAGAAATATCTGTTGGACTGGCTGACAGGGGCTTGTCTGCAGGGAAGGGGTGGGAATGCTTCTAGGAGGGTAAGTTTGTGCACGGCCCAAGATATGACAATGGTCCCATCAGAATAGATGGAAGAAGTAAGTGCTGGGCATTGAGTATGGACAAGGCAACCTCTCTTGACCTGTTTTACAATTCCAGGAGGTCCATCTGACAAACCCAGCCAGAAATCCTCTGACCTTGCCACATACCATGGACCCTCATGTCCTCTGACTGTCTGCAGACAGGATTTTGTCTCCCTCTAACTCTAAAAAAGCAACAGAGAGCAGGGCAAGCTGCTTCCTAAGAAATAGAGGTAGAATTCAAAGGAAAAGGGCTTAGGGAAATTGTCCTACCCATGTCCCGCTCAGGTAGGAAGAGATCAAAGTTGTCCCTCTTGCCCCTGGGTACTCAGGGGGTCCTGGCAGAGGCTTGTTAACGAAGGACAGAGGTGAAAGCCCTCCCTGAAACTCTGGTCAGACCGTGGGTCAGTTCATCGATGCTTCTCTTGAGAATTCCCTGTGCCAGGGTTCAGGGAGGCCAGCAAAGAGACACAGACACACTCAAGCCAGGCACCCGCTCTGGTGCCCAAGGCCTCTCATGACCTGTTTGAGATTCCTTTCAGCTTCACGTCCCTCTGCGGGTCCAAGACATCCCACTATTCCCAAATGTTCTAAGAGTGTTCCCATCTCCACACTTTTCCTGATTCTACCCTCTGGCAGGAACACTCTTGGGAAAATATGGCCCATTCTTAAGATCCCAAATAAAAGCTACCTTTGTAGATTCTCCAATACCCCATCCCCACCCATCATTAATTTTTCCCTCTTGGCACTAACTCATCTGTCCAGGGCAGTACCAAACTCCTCCATATCCTCTCTCTCTCTCTCTCTCTCTCTCTCTCTCTCTCTCTCTGTGTGTGTGTGTGTGTGTGTGTGCGCACGTGTGTGTGTTTCTCTCACTCGCTCTCTCGTGGCTACTTGTGTTTTGGACACTGCTCCGTGAGGACAGGATTTTTTGTGCTCAATAATGGCAAAGGACTTAAGAATCTAATTTTCAAGAAGTTAGTGAGTGAACTTGCCAAGATTCTGACCAAGAGAATGATGAAGAGAGGGGAGGGAGCCTGGCCCATCACATCCACAGAGAAGCCAGAGCATCCGCATTTCATGAGTTGAGCATATTGGATCAGAAAGCTCGCATACAAAGGGAAGGTTATAAAGCTGGGAGTAGAGAAACCGAAGCAGCCAAGCCGCTGAAGGTGAAAGAACGGTACAAAGGCAACATTCACGGCAGAGCTAGGAGGAGGATGTTGGAGGGGCGCGTATCTGAACTAAGAATTTCTAAATGAATTGGGTCTATGTGCTGCCAAAGCAGTTGGGATGACACTTACTGGGAAAAAAGAGATGAAAAACAAGAAACAGGGAAACGAAAGATATCCAGGATGTTGGCAGGACACAGAATGGGGGTCCAGTGGTCAGTGTCTCACATAAAGGAAGGGGGGTGAGTAGATGAAGCACAGGATGGGAGCCTTGGAGCCCAGGAAACGGCGGGCAGGCCGGGGTGCCCGCTCCCAGCTCCAGGGGCACCGGCTGCCTTCAGAGCTCCGGGCTGCACTGCCAGCTTCCCAGGGAAGAGGGGCCCGCAGGCTTTGCTCTGTTTGCAGATTTCTGTTGGAGTGATTTCTGCTCTTATGTCTATTAAAGCCCTCCTGCTGCTTCCTGGTTTATCTGGTTTTGTAGCGGTTTCTAAACTGAACTGTTTTGTCCATTTACTTTTGATGTGCCTCGTTTTGCAATACAAATCACTTAAGATGAAGAATTCTCTCCAAGCCCATTAGGGCGTGAGACGCTCGTGTTTCAGCTCCCACATAGTCAACTATTGATTGCTCAGTTTTCTTTTCACCAGGAGATACTCAGGAGACCTTTTCTAAATATTTCTTTAAATCACAACTTTTAAAAATTCTATTTACATCGCATTGGTTTGGAAAATGTGACCTGTACATTTTCAACCTTAGTGATTCATTGGGATTTTCTTCAGTGCCTAGAATTAATCAGTGTCCGGTTTCAACACCCCCCTCCCAACGGGCAATAATGTTCATCTTTGTTCATTGTGCTCAAAGCCATAATTCGAAAATCTTCCCTGTTGTCTCTATTTGTTTCGTTTTGCAGTTTTGAAGGGAGATATTTTTAATATTCCCTACTATGATTATTTTTTCCTTATATTTTTAACACATTTTGTCCTGTTTGTCTCTATGTAAGGCGGTTTTGGTATGTATGTTAGGTTTACGCGGCGGGAGGGGGAAGGGAAAAGGCTGACGACGCTCGCCGTGGGAGAAAGCTTTATTAAGGTGTTACAGCTCCCCCCTTCACTCGAGTGAGAGTGGCCTTTTATCCCTTAGCCGCCCCCCCCCCTTCGTGACGTTGGAGGCTTGAAAGTGCGCATTTAGGATTGGTCCTTTCTGCACGGGGTGATTGGGTGGTGGGTAACGCCCCTGGGTAAATTGGCGCGACGGACCTAATTGGGGACTCTAGTCCGGGGAAGGGGTCATTGTTTCGGCGGGAGATTCTGTTTCCCTGGCATAGAGACGGAGGAAGGGGGTTTAACTAGCGACGGCCTTTTTGGCATCTGGGGAGGGTCAACCTAACAATATAAAAGTTTGTGACTTCTAGCTTCTTGGTAAACTGCACCTCTTTTTCTATATAAAATAGTATTCTTTGTTCCACTTTAAGATCTTGGCTTTGATTCTGTTCTAACTGAAACTGTGCTGGGCTAGCTGACCTTGTGTTGTTTTGGTTTGCTTCGCATGTACTAATCCATCCATTTATTTTCAGCCTTGCCGTGTCCATTTGTCTTTGGTACATCTCTTATAAATAGTGCTATTTGGATCTTCCTTTTTGACTCTGACATCTATTGTTAGGGGGGCATTTTTCCCTTTTTTTAAATTTTTTTTTCCCCTCACTGACCTTTCCACAGTTGGTTGAGTTTTAGGCTACTGTTTCTATTTTTCTCAAGTGACTTCAGGGATCTGCATTTCCATCAGTCCTCGATTCCACCAAGAAAAACAAACTCCCAGAGTCACTATCGAATGTGTATCCTTCCGTGCAGAAGTCTGGCAGGTGACGGCACAGGAGTGAGACTACAGGGCCACCATCCTCAGGAGCGCAGACTCCCCTCTCTTTCTGCCTAGTCATTTCTTTTCTCCAAATCATAAAAATGACTGGCAAGACTCCCAAATACATGCCCAAATTCTACACCCCAAGAAGAAAGCTGGGAGGGCACAAAAGGGGCGTCTCAGCCCGGTGAGCTCCATCAGAGGAGACTTCCACTTATATATAATTGGAAGATGATCACACCGTATGTATATGGTGGCTGGAAAAAAATGATCTTTCAGCTGGATCTAACAACACCTCATTCCATTTCTGAAGAAGAGGAAAAAAGATATTAGATGGGGCTGGTGGATTCATTACAGTCAGCTAGAGTGAGAACGCCCAGCTGAACTGAGTCAGCATGGTTCTGGGTGTAGAAGACCCATCTGAGGAAACCGAATAAAAGGGAACAGGAGAAGATTGTGGGCTGCTGGTTCCCCAGACGAGGCCCTCTTACGGCTGGTTCTCCAGAAGGGAACTAGGCTGTTCTCATCACAGAAGCACAGAAGGAGCTTGGGGCCTTTCTGTCGTCAAGGATGGCTGCTCTTCGCTTCACGGGAGCTCTGGTCTTCATCTCTGCTGCGAGTATTGTATCCTGGTTCCAGTATAGATTCTTCAGCCTTTTAGTGCAGACACGGATGTACATGGGACATCACCGTGGGCTCCCAGCCCTTGATCGGATCTTTCAGGTCTCCAGAACAGACAGAGGTTTTCCACTCTTCCTACATCTGGCTGTAACCTGTAAATGTCCTGCTCTCTCGCAAACCCTTGACGCCAGAACCATTGTAACCATTAAGTCTGCTCTCTCGCAAACTCTTGACTCCAGAAACCACTGAGATTAGGCAAGTGAAATCAGCCAAAACCTATATGCTACAGCCTTACCCCCATCTATTACATTTAATAGTTAATATTACCTAAAGAAGTATTTTCCTATAAATATCAGCAATTAATTGTTGTGATCGTCCCTTCTAAATGAAAGATGTACCATTTTTAACTTTCCGCCTTATCCCAATCATGTCTTCTAAATATTAGTGAAACTGTGCTTCCGAATGTTGGTTAATTTTTGTTCTACTGATTCTTCTTATGAGAGAAATAAATTCTTAATAATTGTATTAAATACAATATTAAAAATAATTTTACTCAATTTAACTGTAAGTTAAGATAGTTCTCTTACCCACTCTGATTGCAATCTGTATCCTTTTCTTTCTTGAGTTTTTGATTTGAGAATAATTTTTTCAGAAATGGCATATGAATGATACATTTTCAGAGATGTGTATTTCTGCCCAATTCTTGTATGATTATTTTCTAACTACAGAAATTCAGGTTCTTCATTCTTCCTCAGAACCAAGTAGCACCTGCTCGCTTGTCCACAGGTATTGAATCTTTGCCATTCCAACTGGACTTTCTTTGCATGTAATTTTTTCTGAAAACTTGTAAATTGTTATCTTTGGCCCTTAAATTTATAATCTAGAATTTTCACCAACTATCCCTTGCTAACCTCAGTAGGCAATTTTGATCAGAAGTATTAGTACATCTTCACTTTTTAAGTTTTTCTCTTCCTTCCTATTCTGTGTTCCCATCTAACTTCCTCTTGAATATTTGTGTCTGATCTCTTGGGCCTGTCTTTTGTGGCTCTTATCTTTAGCCTTTTCATTTCTATCTCCTGTGTTCTGGGTGCATCCTTGGATTCCCAAGTCAGTGATTCATTGTCTTCCAATTACTTGGACCTTTATCTTGGTAAGTGATTTTCAATATGTAAGAACTTTTTGTATGTGATTAGCCCTTGACTTATGAACATCATATGCTCTCAAAGTTTTCTGAAGAGAGTGAATATAATTTTGAAGTTTTTTTTTATCTTCTTACACAATTAACTAGTCATCCTGTTTATTCTTGTTGGCCTTTCTTTTTCATGATGCTAGTTTCTCTCAAATATTTACTAATGTTATGCTTTAAATGAAAAACTAGACTACTCAACCCTAAAGAAGGATAAATGTGGGATATTTGCAGGAAAATAGATGCATCTGGAAAATATAATGTTGACTGAAACAGATGAGTCACACAAGTTTAAATACCACATGGTAGCTCTCATTTCAGTAAGGCAAAGTACAAACAAAGAGATTAAGAAAGTATGGGTAGAAGGAAACAAGCAGATAGAGTTCTTAGGAAGGGGAAGTGAGTAGAATTAAGATATGCTGTGTACAGAAACCTAATAACCTCAATGAACATAAACATTACATGTCATAAACATGAACTAAGAATAATAGTAACAACGAGAATGAAAATGGGAAAGGGGAATTTAGAGGGAGTGAAGGTGGGAAGAGGAAGGGGACTGAAAAAGAAATGTATTACATACATGTACCCATTCTCCAAGATGGATGTAAATAGCATGTGCTGCAAACATGTACTAATAAAAGGAAAAAAGAAAAGAAAACTTGTAAGAAATGAGCATCTTAAAAAGGTGTCGAAGACTTTGGTATTTCTCTGTCAGTCATGCCGATATATAAAAAGGAGATTAAGAGTCCAGTATGAAGTGCATGTTTGTGATTTTGACTTTAATCTCTTATTTTCTCTTTTGGTTTAAGCACATTACATTTCCACCTTCGCTTCAAATGGGAAGACCTGTGAGAGAAAGACAGAGATTATTCAAAAGGTCAGTGGCAAAGAGTCCACCTCAAACTCAGATACATTTGTGTTTAAGATCTTGCCTGGGGTCTTGGAAAACCAGTTTGGACATAAGCTGCTCATTTATAGATGAGATGATTGTGTCAGGGGAGGTGTGTATGTATACAATGCAAAAAACTAAAAGGTTTATTGTTGTGAAAGTAATTGCTAAATTTTGAGTCTTTCTAGAAGACTGCAGCCCAGGTGCCCATTTGACAGCTTAAAAATACCTTCAGTGATGTATGATGCTGATTTTTACACGTATTAAATACAAAATAATCAGTAATACCCCCAAAAGGAATAAATGCATGAAGAGCTAGGGCGCATGCTGCAGGCTCCAGGCCCGGGCCCTGCAGCAGCTGTGCAGCGGGGCTACCTCTCCTGGGCGGCCGCTGTGGTCTCAGGATGCTGGCGTAAGGTGCTTGCTGGTGGCATTCCCTTAGGGAGTATGACCCTTAGGGACCTCCCATGATTTAGGTGTTAGGGACTGACTCTAGTATTCTTTGTTCCTCCATACAGCAGAACTTTCTCCTGTGACCATTTTAGAGACACGAATTATGCCCCCCTCTCCCTGACCTCTCATCCCAGCAGATTCCTTCACGCTGACCTCTGAGCAAACCCTTGAAACAGCCACTCTGTAAGCAAACAGAGGGAGGGAGGGGCCCCAGCCTGGCTGTTCCAGGGAGATTTGTGGTTTATTTTTCCCTGTAACCCTGTGGCCCACTCCCTCTGTCCTTTTTGAGTCCTGACTTAAAACTTCCCTTGTTCCCTGGGGAAGACGGTTTTCACTTCTACAGTAGCCACCTGCACGTCTCTTTTGGGTCACCCTTATTTCTACTCTAATTTCTTCATTGTCTGACCTCAGGGGTTTTTTAATTAAAAAGTAATAAATATTTATTCAACAAGTCTTATCAAGTGCCTGTTATGTTTCAGGTACTAGAGTGACAGCAATGAACAAAACAAAAATCCTTCCCCTGAGGACTTCGCTCTCTTGTGATCAATCTGCTCCACAGAGACAGGAAAGGCCTGTGATCTTGCATTCTCCTGCATGCTCCAGCCCCAGCCCTGATGTAGCATGTGAATAATTTTGTACGTATTGTTCCACACCTTTCTCTAAGATCAGATTTTAAAATGTTCTCTTCAGCTTTGCCTTACATACAGAAACAAAGAGTTCCCTATGCTCCTACAACTTGTTTTTTCACCTAATGATTTGATCTAAGGATTCTTCCAGCTACATTACAAGGATCCAGTTCATTCTTTTACCAGATGTAGTTGGTATTGGGATTTACCATAGTCTGCACGGCACCCTCTTACTGATAGACACACAGGCATTTTGTTGGAAAGGTTTTAGTTTTGTTTTCCATTTTTAACTGAATGTATTTCATTTTTGTTGCTACAAATCTGTGATTAACATCCTTCTCCTTATATCTTTGAGTACGGATGCTTTTGTCCTAGAGGATAAAGTCCTTTGATTGGGAATTCTAGGACAGTTTATACATTTTTAACAGATAATACCAGATTATTTTCCAAAATGGTTGTGGCCAGACATGTTCCCACTGACGTAAATGCCCGTCCTCCCGAGTTTTGTCAATAAGATGAATGAAAACTTATTCCTTAACTGGTGCTTTAATTTTTATTTCCCCAACAAAGAGAAAAGACTTCTATATTTTGGTTGGCAATATACATTTCTCTTTGTAGATTTCTCCTTCAGAATTCTTGACCTATTTTACTGCTGTTATCATTTTTTCTCTTTTGTCAAGTCATTAAAAACTCTCTATATAACAAAGGTAACAACCCTCCAAATATAATATGTGTAGTAAGAAATATTTATTGGCCTGACTTCTATCCTTTAGTGTCTTTTGACATGAATGAATTATAAATTTGTATGTGATAAGAATATTTTCTTCTTTTAGTTTCTCTTGTCTTCCTCCTTTGCCTAAGAAGGTCTTTTCCACCCCCAAGTTATTTTCATATTCTCCTAAATATTCACCTAGTTTTTTGGTTTTGTTTTTAGCTTTTTAGGCCATCTACAATATACCTTATACATAAAATGGGGAAGAAACTATTTTCATCTTGCTAAAAGGCCAGTTTCCTTAAAGCGTGTCTAAGTAATTATTACACCCACTGAATTCTTTTTTTTTTTTTTTTTTTTTTTTTTTTTTTTTTTTTTTTGGTACTGGGGATCTAACTCAGGGCCTCGTGCTTACAAGGTGAGCACTCTAACCACTGAGTTAAATCCCCAGCCCTGCACCCACTGAATTCTAACTAGAGTTTTGTCCTGCAGTAGACTCTCTGCTCAGCCCCACTGAGTGTGTCTGTGTCTATTTCTGAGTCAGAGCCACACAATGACTCGCAGAGGACGGGGCCTTAGCTTTTCCTCTGCTCTTTCCTGTATCCTCGATGCCTAAGAGATGTATGAATGCCTGTAAAATTGCCTTCCCCATTGCAAGATGCTCAAAATGCATTTGCTGAATAAATGAAAGCATGTTCTGAAAGAGTGAGTTTACTATTTGGAGCACCAGTAATCTGCTGTCATTCTTCTTTTTTCAAATGTGCTAGCAGTTCCTCAGTTCTTACACATTTCCCCAGTATCGCAGGAAAAATGTATTTTCCCATTTCTAATTCTAACTGGGCTCTTTCGCATACTAGGAAAACAATCTATTGGCTTTTCTTGTATTTGTCTTATATTCAAACAGAGTCCCAAGTTTTTTTTTTATAGCTCTTTCATAGGTTTTCAATAGCCGACTATCTTGGATTTTCTAGAAATGCATCATTTAATCAGCCTATCATCTGCAAATGAAAGTAAATTTCCTCTTATTATCATGCTAATTCTGATATTTCCTTTTCTTGACTGAATATATTAGATGAAGCCCTCAAAGCAGTATTGAATAATAGCGGAGATGATAAGTACCCATATTTTCCTGATTCTAATGGCAGTTGCTTGAGTATTTTGTCATTTGTACAATGCTTGTTTCTGATGTTTAACAAATAGCCTCTACAACTTTATGCAGCATCCTTTCTTTTTTTCTTGAAGTTTAATTAAGAATGGCTTTCTTCTTATAGTTTAATTAAGAATTATAAGAATATATAATCTTTGGAGAATTTCTTAGGTTGAAATAATCTATTAATATGATCTTTCTCCTTTCATTTGTTGATCTGATAAAATATATTGAAATATTTCTTAACAAGATTTTCTACAAAGAATCACGTGTACACTTATTGGCATACCTTACTTGTTCATAGCACACCATTCTAGTAATGTAATGGTCTGTTTCATTTGCTAATATGTTTCCTTTAGATTTTGCTGCCTCCATGTTAATGTTTTACAGTTTCATTTTTGTATTTCTTTTATTATTATTTTGATGTTAGCTTATCCAAGCCTCATAAAGTTAACTAGGGAGTTGTCTTTTTTATGATCTAGAATAATTCAAATAACATCAAATTATACACTCTTTAAAACAGCACTACTTGGAATATGGTCCTCAAAGCAGCACTAGTCTGCAAAGTATATTCTGTATTCATAAGGTAAATACAGGGTTTTAGTTTCCTACTGCGGTTGAAACAATTTGCCACAAACTTAATGGCATAAATAACAAAGAGCTGGAGGTCAGAACTGAGCTTAAAAATCAAGCCATCCCAGGGCTGCATTCCTTTTGGAAGTTCCATGGGAGCGTCTGGTCCCTGGTCTGGTCCCTGCCTTTTTAGTTTCCAGAGCCCTCGATATTCCTTAGCTCACCTCATACCATCCTCCGCTTCCCTCCTCATAGCTCCATCACTGGTGAGGACCATGTTATGACTTTGGGCCCACCTGGATAATCCAGAATGATCTTCCTGTCTCAAGATCCTTAGCCACATCTGCAAAGTCCCTTTGCCATGTAAAGTAGTAACACATTCAGATGTTCCAGAGATGAGGCTGTGCACCTCCTCAAGGCGCCACAATTCTGCCAACCACAGGCAGGAATTGAGAGGACTGCTTAGAAACTTTGTAGCAATTTGACAGAGCAACTTTGTGTCTGCTGAATCTAATAAAACACTGGGGTTAGTGTTTCATACCTCATTTTTGTTTCACATTTGTAGCAAAATTATGCTGATACAGATAATGGTCTGCAGTATACTGAAAACTTAAAATTTTGATTTTTTTTTTGTTTTTTGTTTTTTGAGACAGGGTCTCTATATTATAGTTCAGGCTGGCCTTGAACTCACAATGAAGCCCAGGCTGGCCAGGAACTCATGGCAATCCTTCTATCTCAGCCTCCCAGGTGCTAGGATTATAGATGTGTGCCACCATGCCCAACATAAAAATTTGATTCTTGACCATAGAAATTTTGAGAAACTTCAAAGCATTGCTATAGTTCAGCTCTAAAATAAATTGATCCCTGTGTCTTTCTAATACGAGTTTTAGTCATCTGCTAAATTTGTCTACTGTGATTCATCTCTTTATTCTCCTAAATATTCTTGCATCCATCTTGACAATTTGAATGCTACTAGAAAAACCAACACGAGGTGAGCAGCATCCTGTACCACTCACAGTCTCTCAGCTCTCATCAATTTAATGGACAGGAAGAAAGGGAGACCTTATCCCATCAACACTCCATCATCTGCCCTATCACCATGTCAAGAGAATCTTGTTGTGTCCCAGATACATCTGCTACAAGCTATTTATTATGGTCATGAGGTTTTGTGCACAGAGCCTGGCAGGGTCACTCAGGGTGATGTGTTCTCAACAGAAGGCAGGAGAGCCTCCCTTGCTGTAGGGAACTGAAGCTCTAGTAACCCATGTTTTGTCGCATCATATGACTTAAATTACCACTGGTGGTAGCATAGGGTGAGGTGCAGGTGGAGGCAAGGAAGGCATCAGGAGATGGAGGTGCCTTCAGCACTTAGTTTCCATGTCAACAGTAGTGTTCATAAAAATACAGAGCTGGCTGGCTTCTTACAGTCATGGTAGGGGAGGGGGCTGTGAGTGTACGACAGGGAACAGACAGGGAGAACACGAAGCCTTTGCGACAGCCTGCAGCTTAGTTCTCCCTCTTCCTGTAGTCCCAGGAAGATACGGCTGAGGATGATACCAGAGTTTCACTGGGGCTTTTCAGAGTCGGGACACCAGTCAGAGGTTTGACCTCCGGGTCTCTTCTGCTGAAGTTATGGCAGCGATGGGGTTGAAGAGGGACCTTGGAACAATGATGAGGGGGCATGGTTTAAACTGAGAACACTGAACCTCCAGATGCCCCTGAATCTCCTTGCTCAGGGAAGCAGCTCACTGTTATCATTCTGGCCTCAGCTCACGGTTGGTTTAAGATTTTTTTACCCCCCTAGAGATTTCCATGACTTCTTGCACGTTCAGTAATGCAATGAAAGATACATTCTATGCTGGTTCTATTTGTCTGGTAGTAGAAACAAAATTTCACAGTATTAAGTCCGTCATATTGTCCCCCATTCTCTCTCCCACTCACTCCAAGCAGGTTTTAGCTCCCTACAGATACCCTGAAAAGACTGTCAAGATAATCAATGATCTTTTGACTGATCACTCATTGCTTTGCCTCTCTGGACCCCTCTGCAGTGCTGATGCAGGTAACCACAGCCTCCCAGAAACCCGGTACCCTCAAAACTTCCAGGGCTCCTCACCTCGCCTCTTTTATTCCCTCACTGGCCCTTCTTACCCAATTGCTCTTACTGATTCCTCCCATCCTCCTGACCACACACATCCTCTTCTCTATCTGCATGCATGCCCAGGGTGATCTCATTTAATCTCTCGGCTTCAAATATCAGTCAGTCCATAAATATCCTCTGAACTCCAGCCTTACATATCACACAGCCTTCTGGAACCTTCGGCAGGATGTCTAAAAACCTCACAGCCAAGACTGCATTTCCTCAGCAGCTAGACACACCGGGCCGCTCCACAAGCTTCTCCCGATTCTGTCCACAGCAATCCCACTCTTGGAGCTGCTCGAGCTAAAAAACCTGGCATCGGCCTTGACCAGTGTCTCTTCTTTTTGTCTCCCTCTTTTTGTCTCCCCACCCACATAAAATGTTCCAGTAAATCGTATTGAATTTACCTTCAAAATCAAGATCTTAAAAAAAAAAAATCAAAATGTTGACCACCCACAGCCATGTCTTCTACAACCACCTGGCACCAGTCAATGTTATCTCTCCTCAGACTGTGACAACAGCCTCCAACTGTGTGGTATGGAGTTCTTGCCATCCAGTGTCCATCCTTCCTTCTTTCCTTGGTGACAAAACTTGGACTACTTGTGCGACTGATGAGGTATGTTGCCCAGATTCCCTTGCAGCTGGGTGTGGCCATGTGGTTCAGCCACGGCCCACAAGACGGACTCAGAACTGCTGCATGAGGCTCTGGGAAGACCTGTCAGAACAGAACAGGCCAGCCCTCCTTTCTTGCCCACTCTGCTGCCTTGAGAGTGGGCACGGTGGCTGCAGCTTACGTTCTCATTATGGAACACAAAGCATACATTAGGGTAGGATACCAGGGGCTCAGGACAGTGAAGCAAAACTATAGAAGAAGCATGTGTCCTTGAGGACTCTGTGCAGCTACCTGACAGCTGTAAACTGAAAACCTTTGGATTGTTCAATATGAAAAAAGGAACAGATCTTCAGTTTTCTGTTATATTCAGCAAGCCTAGCTGATAAACTGTTCTGTCTGCATCTACCATCTATCCTCCACACAGAGATCAAAATGGTCCTTTTAAAAAGTTACTCGGATTACATCACCTCTCTACTTAAAATCCCCCTGTGATTTTCCTTCTCACTCAGGTGTAGTCCCCACCGTGGTCTACAAGACTGCATGATCTGCTCCCCTGCTACTTCTCTGTGCCCATCTCCCTCTACTACCCCTCTGGCTCCCTCCACTGCTACACAAGGCTTTCTCGTTGGCCCCAGTGTGCCAGGATGCTCCACCTTGGCGGCCTTTGCTTGCATCTGTCTCCCACTATCCACCAATTCATGCCCACTTCCTGTAGCTCAAGTGTTCCCTTATCAAAGATCTCTTTGCTTTTCATTCTGCCCCAGCATGGGAATCTCTGTTACCTGTTTCTGTCACAGTTGCTATTGCTAGGTAGATTTAAGACCCAAAACAAACAACTGAGGCAGAAAGATTTATTAGCACAAGTACAACAGCATGTCAGGAGTCTGAAGCAGAGACTGCAGCCCACCCCCAGAGGCAGGGCAGCAACTTTGAAACCCAGAGGAGGGGGTGGAGCTTGGGCCAGGGAACAGCAGAGTGAGGGATGGAATGATGAAGTTAGTTGATGCTAAACCTAGAATAGAAGTTAGGCTGGAGGGAGCAGATAAACTAACACTTCAGCCTTTCGTTGCAGAGAAATAGAAGAGAAAAGAAGAATAAATAAATAAATGGACAGTGGGATTGTTGGGGACAGGAAAAAAAAGATTGGAAGCAGGCTGGTGCTATTTTCTGCCTTGTTGGAGTGTTGTTTAGGGTTATAGTTTTTCATTTTCCTCTGATGAGGGATTTGTTGGTATCCGACTTTTTTTTTTTTTTTTTTTTTTTAGTAGAAAGATGCTGTCCACCCAGCGTCAGGTGAGGTTTTGGCCAGTTGTTCAAATGAAGCACAAGATGGTGTGGAACAGGAATGGTCCTACTGGCCCTAGATCTTAATTAGGCATTGTGAGATTTTACTGAGGCTCTCCTGCAGGTCCTGAGATCAGCTTCGGTAGCAGGTGGGAGACGTGATCGGCCCTCCCACCCCAGCGGTCATTTCTCTGGGTATCTCCAATGGTATATGTTACGGTTTGTGTCTAGATGTCCCCCCAAAGCCTCATGTGGTGAGAGGTAGCTGGACCCAGAGCGAGTGATTACTAAATTAGTCCGTTGATTGCTCTGGCATGGTTCTGCTGGGATCAAGGATGTGACGCTAGGATTAAGAGAATTAGGATTAAGGGTGGGAGTGCTGCCCACCCTAAAACCAGGATAAAATACAAAATATAAAATGCAGGAAGAAAGTGGTTAGTCCCCTTGCTTGCATTCCTTGCTTACCTTGCTGCCTTCTGCCTGTCTGCCATGCTGCCCTGCCTTGGACCCAGCTGACTGCGGACTGAAACCTCTACAAACTGTGAGCCAAATAAACCTTTCTGCCCCTAACTTTGGGTGTTGGGTATTTTGTCCCAGCAACTAGAGAAAAGTAACTAAGACAGTGTAAGAAGGGGGATTAGAGTGAGCGTCCTTCATTGAAGGTTAATGGTTGTGGTTAGTGATGAGAATGGGAAGGATTGGTGGTTGGGGCCCACATTATATTGGGGAATAAATAGGCTAACGTATATGTCCCTGTCTAATTGAGTAAGCAGACACAGATAGGATTGCTGGCCACAAAAGAAAAAGATTTCTGATTGTAAAAGGCTAGTCACGAGGTGTAATGAGAAGGGGTGTTGTACAGTATGAGTCTCTGGAATTGAAGGGCTTGGCTCACTTTCCAGATCAAAATGGAACCAGTCAAGGAGCCCCCTTTTAGGTTGCTTTAATATCAAGTAATTGAAGGGTGAGATGTTAATGAGATCCCATGAGAAGCACTTAGAGGTTTTATGAGTAATTAGGCCTGCAGAAGAGATTGAGATCATGGGTGGTCCAGAGATATGGAAGAGTTGAATGGATTTTTTTATTTGTCTCGGGTGAGATGTCATAATTGACCCAATGAGACTGACAGTCTCAGGGCTCTTGACAGCAATGGCCTGGTTACACCGAGAATTGTTTTCCACACAGGAACTGTTAAGTGCTGGCTTGTGGTGAATGTAAAAGGGGGCTTGACATAAGAGGGAAGTATCAAGGGCTATGGGGCCAATAATTAGGTGGGTATTTGCAAAGAATGGATGATCAGGGTCTCCGGAGGTGGCCCCATATTGGGGTTTAGTTATGAGACCAAAGTTTGAGATCTATAGCCAAAAGTGATTGGCAAGCCTCAAAAGGAAAGAATATTAGGGTTTTGCAGTCTGTGTGTGTCCATTAGGAGTAGGGGTGATGTAAAGTCTAAGGAAGGTGACTTCTGTCTGAAAGAACTAGCCCTTGTCTGGAGATACCCAATATCTATCTTTAGGAAGTTAAGTGACTGAACAGGGTCTGTTATGTACAGATTCACAGGCGGTCAGTACATCACTGATATTGGATAAGGCAGGTAGGGTTTAGGGGAAGAGACAAGAGTTCTTTGTCTGAAAAGGGGTGGGCTGCTGCAGAATCCCTGAGAAACGAGTTTCAGTGAGTTGTTAAGAGATTTTTACTGTCAGGATCCATTTGGATAAAGACAAAAGGATTTGGGGATCTGGGGTCAAGAGGGATAGTAAAAAAGTATCTTTGAGGTGAAAAACTGTAAAATAAGAGGTATCTGGCCATATTGAGGGAAAAATGTCATGTGAATTAGGCACTAGGAGGGTGGGTAGAGAGGTTTCATTGATAGCGTGTAGTCCTGGGCTAGATAATAGGTTACACTGGTTTTTTCACAGGTAGGATATGAGTGTTGTAAGGAGGGCGGGTGGGTTTAATGAATCCAGCAGAAAAGAATTTGAAGATAGTGGGTTGAAGTCTCTGTAGGCCTGTGGGTTAAGGGGATAGAGAAAGAGGGTGGGCTAAGAAGAAGAGTAGTTAAGGTTGGGGAGCTCTGGATGCTAATGGTAAAATGTAATTTTGAAAGTATGTCTTGTCCCATTAATGGGATGGGACAGGTTGGCAGCGCTAGAAAAGAATTTGTGTGTGTGTGTGTGTGTGTGTGTGTGTGTGTGTGTAAGGCAGAGGCTTGGTGTAGAACAGTGTAGTGATAAGGTCATCAACTCCCATAACAAAGACAGAGCGGGGGGACTAAAAATTCTGCATATTCCTGGAAAACCAAATACACGGTTCCTGTATCCAAAACAAAAGAGTTCAGTTTACCTGCTACCTTTGGACAAACCCCGGGTTCTGTTTTGGTGACAGAGGTTGTGGGAGCTTTGGAACTGGGGCCGAGTGAGTGGTGGACAGCAAGTCCCAACAGACTGGCAAAGGACAGGTTGGAGCTAGCCTTGGACCTGGAATGGTTGGCCCCCTTTCTCAGAGATCTGGGATGATCTGATTGTCCCCTTGGTGCAGGGGAGGAAAGACGATTTCTGCATTTACTTTATCTTGTGCTGTTTTTAGTCCTGTTAAAGTAGAGTTTTATGGTTGTCCAGTCAGCGCCAGGCAGAAGTGTGTTATAAAAGATCTTTGAGTGCTGAAAAATTTAACCCTTTCATCACTATATTTTTTCTAATGAATCAGCAAAGTCAGTCAGTGACAAGGGATGAAGCAGTTACATCTCTACATGTTTTGAGCTGCGTAGGGTTGTCCCTTAGGTGTTTTTTTGACTTTGCTGATCATCAGAGGTAGGGTGACTTTGAGCTTCGAGTTGAGACCTGAGCTGTGTGACGAGATCTAAATGGGGCGTTGTAGGTTGAGGTGTTGGTCTGAGGCCTGTGGGATTCTGGAAGAAATAACCTGAAGAAGATAGTCATGTGAAGATGAACCAAAAAGAATTACTTAAGAATAATCATTAGTAGCAACTTTTACCATGAGTTTGAAAGCCAAACCCAAATAATTATCTTTCGTGATAGGGCACTATCTTTCGTAATCAGGCACTTTATGGGTACGTTATAGGGTTTTCCTTATTACCTCTTCGCTCTACTTATCTTTTGGTAGGGTTGACGAAAGTGACTCCATTTTGATTTTGACAGCTTTCGTTTTTTTTAATATCTCCTCTTGTCTCAAAGGTATTGTTGATTAATTATTGTTTATAGTCCCTTGTTGCTGGGATATGTTCCATTTGTTGATCTTATTTGGTCCCATGTGGGAAGGGAAGACATTAATGATTTAGAGTGAAGGTCATCGCTCTTTTTAGCCACGTTTGAGCAACAAAGAGATTTAAAGGGAACAGATCTTGGCCTAACGAAAGTAACAAGAGTAAAAACAGAATAGCCAAACATATATTTCCTTTTATAAGCCTCATCCTCAGCAAACCTTTTGACATGCTTGGATCTCCTAGTTTTGAGACCAAAAATATATTTTTATACTTGAAACTTTTTTATAGAATTTTTTGTCTTTTTATGGTTTTCTGTTATAACAAGTCTAGTAGCCACTTGGATTTGAAAATGTTCCTGGTACATTTTTATCTCTGAGTTAACTCACAGATGTTACATTTTCATTATAGCTGGTGAATAACAGACTTTAAGAATCCTAGAACAGTACATGGTCTTAGTAACAGCAAAATGCAGAAAGAAGAGCAAAGACGTTAACTTTAAGATGGAGCCGACAGCCCTTTAAGACTTTATATGACCTCGAATGACAAATTATCGTAGTACATGCAGAAATCAACAAAACAGCAAGTTAACCCTGTGATCATAGCTGAAGAATTATCCCAAGCTGTTTATAAGAAATGTCTTAAGCGCATCAATCAGACAAAAATATTTACTTAAACCACAGAATTTAAAGTAAATTCACCCATGTTAAGATGCTTTCCTAATGAGTCCTCATTACCTTTTATGGGCAGTCTGAAGGCTGTTTCTCTTTCTGCATCCTGAGACAGGAATCGGTCCTGCCTTGTTATTTGTCAGAACCCACTGTAGTCTGTGAGCAACCCAAGAGTCACTTTTTACCTGATATTTAGCCCCGTAATTGATTTATTTTCTATACCAACTTGGATCTAGATTCCAGCTTGAACTCAATCTGGTGGTTTAGATCTTTTTATCTCTATCTTTTGGGCAGTGTTTTTCTTTGACATTTGGCATTTTGTTTTACTCCAGTTTTTTCCCTGTATTTCCATGGTATGAGTTTGGGGTTTGGAGTTTAGTCTCTGTTGTTGCAGATGTGGGTGGGGGCGTACCATGACCACCACGATCTTACACAGATCTTATTTTTTTTAAGTTGTATTGTTTACTAATAGTATTTTTCCTAATCATGGGGATTGAGGAGCCTGGGAAAACCGGAGAAGCCATCTATTATGGAGAAAGCTGAAGTGAATCAGTAGGGGTAGCTGTTTTTTAGTCACAGAGGAACTCTTATCCAGCAATTCCCCACATCCAAGGTTGATTATTGTAAACACAGATTAATAGCCAGACAAACAGACAAGGCACGTGAGACAATTATCTCCCTAGGGGGTACCATAGTACTCTTTTAGGTAAATTACAATAGAGATCTCTTATAATATCTCTGTTATTTTAACAGTATAGAGTTACACCAATAAGAGTTAGCAGGCAGAAAGGACACTAGAGTACGGAGGGGGAGAGAGACTGAAAGGGAGTTACTGGTAGGGGAGACACTGGAGGCTGAACTGGGACCCGAGGGCAGCCAAAATCTGGCATTTTCAAGTTGGGGGAAGTCAAAAGGGGAAAGGAACATAGATGCGGATAATGCCCTCTGCCCCTGCCACCTCCTGGAGGGGAAGGACACAGGAAAGATGAGGTTCTGGTTTGGGTGTGAGAGCAGGTAGTGGACACAGAAAACGAGGGCGATGGGAGAAGAGGCTTCTGATGGTGCAGGTGAAGGAGAAGGGCCTGAGGGTTGAGGGACATATGTCAGTAGCAGTGCTTGGTCTGTGGGATCCAATTCAGGTTCAAAGACAGAATTAGAGTCAGGTCTAGGTTGATCATAAAGGAGGAAGATCTGTAAAGTCGTGCTGGACAGGCTCCAGACAAAGCTGACTTCTCCAGAGGGTAAAAGAAAGCGTACATATAAGGAAACTTGGACCACTTGCCATTGCACTGGATAAATCTGCTTAAGTCTTGAAGAATTAGGCAGTCAAAGGTCCTGTGTTTAGGTTATTGATTATTATCTATCAAACCAGGCTACAGAAGAAAAGTTTTTTTTGGTTTGATGTCTCTACTTCCCAGAAAGAGGATTTTTAGGGAGTTTTTTGTTTGTTTGTTTTGGGGTTTTTTTTTTTTTTGGTTTTTAGCTTTTTAAGGAGACAAACAAAGGCCAGCCTTCAGGCAGCTAGAGGACTGAATTGGAATTGTCCGTAATAGAGTGGGGGAGACGTCTAGGCAGATGGAAGAGAAAAAACAGAGACAGGCGTCCCATGTCTGAGTGATCTCACAGTAACGGTGGCCATCAGCCGGAGACCAGCATCCTGCAAATCCCAAGAGGCCAGACCAAAGGGCCAGTTCCACAGGCTGACAAGGACCAAGACCTAGCACTAGGACTTTCAGATGGATGGACAGACGGAAGAAAACAGCAAGGTCCTCCAGAGGAGACCTAGAGTCTCATCCAACTCAGGCCAGACGGCTGCCTGGATCAGAGAGGATGGCCGGTGTTGTGTGCAAGCATGGCAATGGAGAGGATTGCATTATGCATCCGTTGCCCCATAAAGGCCTCCCAAGTTTTGGCACCAAATATTAGGTAGATTTTAGACCAGGGGACAACCAGTCAAGGCCAAAAGATTTATTAGCATGACAGGTACAGCAGCATATCAAGGGGCTGAAGCGGAGACTTGAGCCTGCTCCCCAGAGGCAGGGCAGCAGCTTTTAAGCCTGGGGTAGGGGGTGGAGCTTGGGCCAGGGAATGGAATGAGGAAATCAGCTGGCTTTAAACCTAGGATAATTCCAAGCCACCCAAATTGTTTCTAAAAATTATGGTACTCATGAGGTACTTCAACATTAACTGTGAAGGGACTGGGGATTTAGCTCAATGGTAGAGTGCTTACCGAGCAAGCGCAAGCGCAAGGCCCTGAGGCACTAACTGTGACAGAATGTCACATGATCAAGGAATTAGTGTTTGTGTTTGTAGGTATGATAGTGGTATTTTGGTTAGGTTTTTTAAAAAAAATAGTCCTTTTAGAGTCATTTATTGAAATATTTACATATAATATAAGGTGTTTCAAAAAATATGGTGGTAGGAGAATGAAAGTATTAATAAAAGGAGGTTAGCCATGAGTTTCTATTGCTGAAGCTGAATGCTGGGTATATGGGGGTTGTTAATTATTCTATTTAAAGGTATGTTTGTAATTTTCTCTAATAAAAAGAAAAGGAAAAAACAAAGTGGTGGCTTTTAAATAGGTTACTGTGGTGGACTGACTGTGGTCAACTTGCACAGGAACGCCCAGATGGACTGAGTTGCTGTGGTTCTGGGTGTAGAGGATCCACCTGATGATTACCGCCAACAAGGTATAAAGGAGAATGGGAGGAGAGGATAGTTTCCAGCTGTTTCCCAGGAGAAGCTCTGTTGTGGCTGGTTCTCCTGAAGGGAACTCGGCTGTTCTCAACACAGAAGGAGCTCGGGGCCTTGCTGTCGTCGAGGATGGCTGCTGTTGCTTCAGGGGAGCTCTGGTCTTCAACTCCGCTGTGAGCGTCGTATCCTGGTTCCAGTATAGATTTCTTCAGCCTTTTAGTGCAGACATGGACGTACACAAGACAGCGCCTTGGGTTCCCAGCCCTTGATTGGATCTTTTGGGTCTCCAGTGCATAGACAGGCGTTCTGCACTCTTCCTGCATTCAGCTTGTGTGTGTGAATGTTGTAACTTGTAATTTTCCTGTATTAAATCTGCTCTCTTCAAAAAAAAAACCCCTAAGATAGAAGTTAAGCTGCTGAGGTGGGGGTGTTAAGCTAATAATTATCACCTCCCAGTATATTATATTCATTTGTTTATTTTCTGTGTCCCCATTGACAAGGATATACATTCTGTGATTACAAGGACGCTATTTGCTCTGATCACTGTTCGTGGCCCAATCTGGGAAACAGCAATAAATCTGATTATCTCAAACAGAAGAAATTTAAAGTAGGCAAGCGCCAGGTGAGAATAAGATTGAGAAGCTCCCCAGAGAACAGTGAGTGGGAAAGAAGAAAAGGGTGAAAACTCACGGCAGGACAGTCTGCCCTGTGGGCTGCAGCAGTGGCTCGCAGGGCCGAGGCGGGGCGGGCACGACACAGCCCTTGTGCACTGACCACCCCCAGCCTTCCAAGCGGGACGCTGGTGAAGTTGTTCAAGTTCTTCCACAGCGCGTGTGTCTCCCAAGTCCGGAGGAGGTCTGCTGAATGTGCCACACTCATCCTTACATTCCAGATGACACAGGCTGGCACAGGTGGGCACAGACGTAGGGGCAGCCCACAGCACGGGTGTACACTGCACACCCTTTGCTATCCATCTCCAACCCTATGAGAAGCAGAAACCAACCGGGGCTCCATGTAACCACCGCCGCCCAGCCAGGGAGAGTGATTCCAGGGCTGCCCTCACTCACAGGGCAATACTTCCCAGTTATCTATATGAGGAAGTATCTCCCAGAAACCTCAGGCCATTTCCTCCTAGACACAGAGAAACAGGAACACATCCTTCAGAAAACTGATTCTCACCATCCCTAACTCCGGCTTCCCTCCTCTAGCCAGGGGCAGCCCACTGCCTTTGGTAGGTACAGATACCAATCTACTCTAATTCCCAGAGACCCTCATAGGCTTTCCTGGACCATGGCCACCAGGGTAACCACAGTCTTCTCTCTGACATCCCAAACTTGAAGAGCAGGGACCTTCTCAGTGTCTTTTTATTGTCTATTTTTCTATTCTCTATCTCTCTTACCTTTGTATCTCCCCAAATATCTCCCTCTCCCTAGTGGTCCCTTTCTTTCTGTCTTCCTTTGCATATATCTCTATCTCTGTCATATCTCTGCCCAGCCACACTTTCTATGCCTCTGCCCAACAACAAACCCCACTCACTCCCCTCTCCTAATTCTCTCCCTGCTGATTCATTGAGATGTCCCTTGACATGAGCATATACTGTCAGTTCCAAAATCTTCACCCAGAAATCTGGGAGATCTACCCTGAGACCTCATCCTTAACCCCAGAGAACCCACCTCAAATAGCTGCCTCTGAGCTCCCCCAAAATGATGGTCAGGAATCTCCTTGATCTTTATCTGCTCCCCACATGAAAACTCTCTTATACTCCACCCTCCAGGAGCTTGTCAATGACATAGACTCGAGTCACTTTATCAAAAGAATCTTCCTTTAATTCCTTTTCTCCCCCTTGCTTTACCTGTTCCTTAATCTGTTCGTCCACCTCTCGCTGCCTGAGTGCATTTCCTTCGCTCTTTGGCCAGTGTTTTCCCAGGGTTCAGACCGACGCCAGCTTGCTATTTACTTTGGCATCACTGTTACCTTACAGCTCATCTCCCAAGGTCATAGAAAAAGCAAGGTGAGGAGGAGGGTGGCCAATGGTGGGGACACAGACCTTATAGGGAAGCTTTTGCCAAGTCTCTTTGGTTGCTTACCTCTCTTTGACAGGCAACTCATAAAGCTTCAAGCCCTGAGTGCAGAATGTCACCAGGAGGCCGTGGAGAGGCAGTACAGCACAGGAAACCACACTGCACACCTCCTTTGACTCCACCGCTAGACTGCAGGCCTTGCCTGTTTACATTCCTGAGGCCTGGCACACTTCGCCTAAGGCTGGCCCTGAAAAATTAAAGTAAATTCAACATGCGACTTGTGCACGCACTCACAGACAAAACAGATACACAATATACATATGCCACACACAGTGACCCCAAACCACACACACAAACACATAACATGTACACAAATCGTCAGGCTCAACACACGCACACACACCACATCCCTCACATACCGTTACACTCTAGCCCTCAGGCACACGACATCTGTCCTCCTCCCTGTGTCCCACATCCAGCCGGATGCCATATCCTGTCCTTGCTGATGCTGCACTGTTGCCCTAACCCATTCTCTCGTGTCCGCACCAAATGACCTTCACAGTATCCGGCCAGCCCTACTCTCTTCCGCCCTCTTCCCGCTGGCCTTCTCCCTTAGTTACAGGCTACAGGAACCTCCCGGTCTTTGGTTTAATTGTAATCAGGACTAAAAGGTAAGACCCCAGTACACCCAACTCTCCCACACAGTACCCCAGGCTCTCCTGAAGTCACCTGGGAAATCAGGGGCGGGACTAGGAATCAGACCAGGCACTCAGACTCTTGAGGCTGAGTTACGCTGCCTTGCAAGCCGCGCCCTGGCCTCACATTGGTCCCTCACGGTCACAGCTCACAAGCCATCCTCCCACTTGTATCCTCAGATTGCTGCCCCAAGTACCCCCAAAACGACGGGCAGGAATCTCCTGGATCTTGATCTGCTCCCCACCTGGAAACTCTCTTATACCCACCACCCACAAGCTTGTCAATGACACAGTGTACTCTCCTTCAAAGTCACGGGACATAAGATCAGCCAGACAGCACTAATTCCTGGGACCATGTTGACCACTGGACCAGAAATGCACCAGGAGATGGAGGGGGGCCCAAGGCCCAAGGTTAATGTCGGCCTCGCTTCAGCCAATCCTGCCAACTAGCACCCAGAGAGTCACTTCAGCCTTTAGTGGGACCCTGCCTGCTCTCTCAACACTTACACACACACGCACACACACATGCATACACACTCATGCACACATGTACACACTAATTTAGTGGCCTTCCCCTGATACCACTGAGATTAAGAAAAGACCATTATAAAGTAATTGACTATGGACTTCCTGTCACCTAGACATGTAGCAGCTTTCATGCAGAGGCAGATGATTTTCATTCGTTTTATTTTGCCTTGTTTTGGTTTTTTGCTTTAAACTATACCCCGAGGGCCCCTGGAAGGAAGGCCTGTTGCCAGGGACAGCTGAAGTCTGCAGGGTGGCCCGAGACAAGGAGAGTGGAACGGACAGAACA
>PVJO010017839.1:0-38270 GCA_004026905.1 Hystrix cristata | reverse complement strand
TATCCAGGTGAAGGTCTGGAGCTCCTCCAAAGGAAGCAAAACCGATCCCAAAGAAACCGGCTGGGCTAGATTCCTCTTCATTCCCCTTTTATACCATCTAGAGAATGGGCTGGCCTAGAGTGGATCTTCTACACCCTGGGGTGTAGAATTGCTAAACCAATTTAGTTAAGCTTCTCTTACAAGTTGACACAATCAATCAGCCATCACAGAGCAGAAGCCACGGTTATCTGCGGCAGGGCTAGTGGGAGGAGGGACTGAGCTGGGGCACAGAAGTCATGCCCAAGTCCCTTCCTTGACCCTCAGAAGCAGCAAGCTGGATTCTTCCAGGACTCATAGTTTCTTTCCACTCTGTCTCCTGGTCCTAGATGAGACTATTTTAAGGATGGATGAAGTGGGCCACATCCCACAGACAGCAGCCAGCCACACAGGCTCCCCTGGCTCTCTCCCCGCGGACGAGCACCCTCCGGCTGACATGCTGCGCCCTGATCCGCGGGACACCCTCTATCAAGGTAAGACCTGGCTGTATACTGCATCCCGTCTAGGGACAGCATGCTGCCACATCGCTTGGTGTTGATGGGGAGGACTCAGGAGACTTGTTCATTCTACCACAGTATCCCAAGTCACAGAATCTTTTTTCTTCTCTTATAGAATAAAATACAATAATATACAGGAGAGTAAAATGCCCAATTTTACAATTCTGTAAATCATTACAGAGTGAATTTGTGTAACCACCACCTAGGACAAGAAGTAGAATTAGAATCCAGAAGTCCCCACACATCCCTCCACTACAAATGTCAGAGTCTCTTAATAGATTCCTACTCTCATTTATTCAGTGAGATATACGTTGTCTTTTTTGTTTGTTTTTTCCATGTGGGGGATAGAACCTGTGGCCTTAAACATGCTACACACATGCCATACAACTGAGCTACCTTCCTGGCCCAGCTATGTTTGCATTTTAAAAGATGACAGTGTTCACTCCCTCCTTTAAACAAAAAGACAACTGGAAGCTGCAGAGTTGTTGGGCTGTGGAAGGAGACCTAGTCACAGCCCTGCACTAGGGTGGGGCCTTGTGGTCTTGTGGAAGGAAGTCCCTAGACCTTCCTGAGGCCAGTCATGTGCAGTGACTCAAAAGTCATGCTATGCTTGTGTGTCCTAAGTCCTCTGCCACCAAGGTGCCCCTTGAATGCCCACCCCCAGGAATGCCAACCTTGCTTTGGCAGCCTCAGCCTGTGGATGTTGGCTGAAACGTCCAGGAGTGAATACAAAAGGGTGGCTTCTCAGGGCCAAGGACCTTGGCCCTCACCCTCAGCAGGGAAGCCGCATGGCCACAGGCAGGCCCATGGAGGCGCTCACCTCCCACCTTCATTCCTTTTCCCTCATTCTCCCCAGTGCCTCTGATCCCCAAGTCCCATCTCCGCCATGTCCTGCCTGATTGTCCCTACAAACCTAGCTATCTGGTGGATGGGCTTCCTCTGCAGCGCTACCAGGGCCTCCGCTTTGTAAGTTTGGGCCTGGGTGGGGTAGGACTGGAGGGGGTGGCTGCTTGGGGCTGGGCCGGGAAGGGCCGAGCTGCCTTGCCGCTCTCCCAGTGCCTCAGCCTGGCAAGTGGAGGGCCTCACATGGGAGGTTCCCTGCGCTGGAGGGACGTGCACTCCTGAGTGGCCTGGCCTGGATGAATGGACAGGCTCTCTGCGAGCCTGGGAGAACGGGTGGTCTGCCTTGGGAACCCCTAGCCCCAGCTCTCTCCAGTGATGTCAGGCAGCCCAGTGACTCTCTGCACTGAGGGTCACACCACTGTCCTGCCTGGTCAGTCCCACTAGCCAGCCAACCAGTGGCATTTATTAAATGTGTAGACAGGACACTGAAGAAAAGGAACCATGAGAGTGATTAGCTTTAGAGGACTTACAGCCCCCAGAGGCAGAAGAAATGTGATCTGTCTGGATCTAGAAATGATTAAGAGAGCTGGAGGTAGGAGGGAAGTGGTCAGGGATCATCAGAGGCTAGAGTGTGAGGGGGCATGATTGCAAAGTTGTGTTGACATTGACCTCAAACTGCGTTAAGGGAGCAGAGGAAGCAATATAGTCGGTAAGAAGAGGGGGTGCTCAGGCTGGGAGGAGGCAGGGAGGGTCAGATGGCAGAGAGGAAGGGAATGGTCTCAGCTGCTGCAGCAAGGTGTGAACAGGGGTAGAAGATGAGGTGGTGTGGATTAGGGATCTTGGCTCAGGGTTGTGTTTGAGTAGAAGGGCATCCTGCAGTGCTTAACTCCGGAGTTCATCCAGTACTCCCAGCAGTCCTTCACTGCCCACCGAGGGCAGGTCTTGAGAAGCCTGGCGAGGCTCGATGGGGGAAGGCTTAACCCCAGCCAGCTGGCTCCTTCCAGGATCCTACTTCTCACTCCTGCTTCTGCTCTCTCTACCTCCAGATTCATCTGTCCTTTGTTTATCCCAATGACTACACCCGCCTGAGCCACATGGAGACCCATAATAAATGCTTCTACCAGGAAAACGCCTACTACCAGGATAGGTGAGTGGCCCCAACAGGGTAGAACGGGAGTCTCGTACATGTGCCCCCCAGCCCAAGGGGCCTGTGTTCTTCCTGGGCATGTCTCACATGCACCCTCACACATTCATTGTCTCTCTCTCTTTGGAGCCTCCTTCTGCCCAGAGCTGAGTCTCAGGGCACCAGTTGCCCTTCCATATGTCCCTGTCCCTCCAGATTCAGCTTCCAGGAGTACATCAAGATTGACCAGCCAGAGAAGCAGGGGCCAGAGCAACCAGGTACAGAGTGACCGCTGAGACTTCCAGGTCAGGCTGGGAGGGTGACCACAGTCTATTTCTGGGAAAGTTCAGACCGCAAGGCTGCGCCTCCGAGGGGCTTAGCACCCAACCACGTGGCCCTCCATGCACCCAAGGGAGTGTAGGCCACACCCCCACCTTTGCCTTCCTCATCGAGGTCCTCATGGGACCTGGCACTTGTGAACAGCAGGCTGGGGGCAGCCCTTGAGGGGGTGGCCAGCTGGACGTGCTCGTTGTCCCTGGTACACCGTTTAAGAAGTTCTGCCACAGCAAAGCCTGTCTTCCTGTGGCCTTTCCTCTGGAGATGAAAGCATGGCTGGGACAATTTTTTGGATCCTTGGGCTGGGGATTTAGCTCAGTGGTTAGAGTGCCTGCCTTGCAAGCACAAGCCCCTGAGTTTGATCCCCAGCACCAAAAAAAAAAAAATAATAATAATAAAATAAAATTTCTTAGATCCCTAAAAGGAACCAGGCATCTGCCAGGCACTGTATGTGTTTGATACCGCTCAGTCTTCCTAACAGCCCTCTGAGAGATAGGTTTTTGTAGCCTTTATGTAGATAAAGAAACTGGGGTCGACAGAGGTTGAGTAAATTGCCCAGGATGGTACAACAAGTGGCAGAGCCTGCATTCAGTCCCCATCTGGACCCCTTGCTGTCTGTCACACAGGTGATCCTCAGCTGTCTCGTATATCTTGGGAAAAGGTTGAAAACTCCTGATGTGAGGAATGGTTATTATTAACAACAGGTTTTGAGGACGATCTTCTAGAAGACACTCAGTATGAAGAAGTAGCAGAGGAGACACCTGCCTCCCGTGACCAGGACACAAGGACACAAGAGAGAAAACAAATGCCTGCCTCCACCCCGAGGCAGGACGTCACTGACTACCGCCTCCAAAGCCTACGGAAACTCCTGGCGCGACCTCTGGGGGACCTTCAGGTGCCCTTTCCCAAGCAGAATTCCATTGCTCCCTTCCCATCGAGGACCAGCAACACCCCCGTCCAGCAACCAGAGAAGAGGAAGCGGAAGCCCAGCCCTGCGCCCAGCCGAGAGGCGCCTCATTCTGACAAGTGGGCCCCTGGGCGCCTGGCTCAGAACCTTGCTCTGATCGAGAGGCCCAGGCCCACGAGGAGCAGCCCCGGGAAGACCCTGGAGCAGTCTCAGTGGCTGAACCAAGTGGACTCCTACATTGCACAGCAGAGAAGGGGTGATGCGCTGGAGCCTCAGGCCCCCAAAGGGGGGTGGCCGGGGGAGGAGGAGGAGGAGGAGGTGGCAGCTGCAGGTCAGGATGGACCAGTGGAAGGAGAGGAGGAAGGGGAAGAAGAAGAAGAGGAAGAGGATATGAGTGAGGTGTTCGAGTACGTACCTGTGTTTGACCCAGTAGTCAACTGGGACCAGACCTTCAGTGCCCAGAATCTAGACTTCCAAGCCCTGAGGACTGACTGGATTGACCTGAACTGTAACACGTCTGGCAATCTGCTGTTGCCCGAGCAGGAGGCCCTTGAGGTCACGCGGGTCTTCCTGAAGAAGCTCAGCCAGAGGAGCCGGGGGTAAGGTAAAGGGCTCTCTTGGGCCAGGGCTGGGCACGGCAGGGCCGGCCTGGAGAGCAGGGCCTGGTGGCTGGGGCAGGTTCTCCTGCTATAGGAAGAGATGAGCTTGACCCCTGGCCAGGCTTCTGGGCAACATAACCACCTGGTGCCCCTGCCCGCCTGTGCTCTGCACCCCTGTCAGGCAGAGCTCTGAACTCCCCAGGTGCCTGGTCCAGGACTCTTGTGAGGCTTGGGGAGGCTGGTAGGTGGTGGTCTCCACCTGAGGGACCAACAGGCAAAATAAAAGCTACAAATGCAAATTAAGATTTCAGGGGCTTTGTTTCTCTTCCATCTTTTTTTTTTTTTCTTTTTTTTCTTTTTTGTTTTTTATTTTTTTCTGGTACTGGGGATCGAACTCAGGCCCTTGTGCTTGCCAGGCAAGCACTCTAATCACTGAGCTAAATCCCCAGCCCCTCTCTTCCATCTTTTTCCTCAAATAAACTATCTTTTGTTGTACTAAAAAAAAAAGATTCAGCTGTGGCTTAGGGGGCTGGGGCATGAGATATAACTGGAGTTCTTTAGGGTTTTTTTGGTCACTCATTCATTCAACCAGTCAACTTTTTTTTAGGTAAAATTTATATACCGTGAAATTCATTGCTTTAGAGTGTATAGTTCAGTGATTTTAAACGTATATTCACAATGATTTGCAACTGTCACCACTGTCTAATTCCAGACCATTTCCATCACCCTTTAAAGAAGCCAGCCAGGAACGCTGGTGTACTCTTCAGTCCCAGCTACTTGGGGTGGGGTGGGGGTTGGGGGTGTGGGCTCAGGAATTTGAGGTCAGTTGGGGCTACACAGCAAGAGCCCATCTCAAAAAAAAAAAAATTAAACTCCATGCCCGTGAGTGGTTATTTCTCATTCTTCTCTACTCCAGTCCCTGACAAGCAGTAATCTGCCTTTTATCTCTGCTAATTTGCCTATTCTGGACATTTCGTGTTCATGGAATCACAGTAAGTCCCTGATTTATGAACATCGTAAGTCGGATTCGTTAGTCCGACAAAGAAAATTTTACACACCTTTGACACAAATATACAATGTAAAGCATTAAAAAAAACACACACATAAAAGATACTGTAAATGAACTATTTTTACTTTTACAGTTACCTTAAAATGGTAAGGTAGACGTGTGAGCTACTTCTGCAATTTGTTCACATCTACAAATGTTCACAATGCAAAGTCCATTTGTATCCGTGAAAGTTCACAACTTGAATGTTCGTAAGTTGGGGACTTAGTATGTGGCCTTCTATGTCTGGCTTCTTTCAGCAAAATGTTTTTAAAATTTATCCCTGTTGTGTAATATGTCAAATACGTCATTCCTTTTATTGTTGAATAATCTTTTATCGTATGGATAAAAACCACCTGGGTGACACACATCTGTAATCCCAGCACCCTCAGAGGCTAAGTGTGGAGGATTTCAAAGTCAGGCCAATCTGGGCTATTTAGTGACTTAGTGAGACCCTGTCTCAAAATAAAAAAAAGGACTGGGGATGTAACTTAGTGTGAAGGCCTTGGGTTCAGTCCCCAGTACAAGAAAAGCACATCTAAATAAAAAATGAATGCTTAGGTACGGCAAGCCAGGCATGGTAGTACATACTCATAATCACAGCACTCAGGAGGCTGGCACAAGGAGTAGGAGGATCGCTGTGAGTTCGAGCCCAGCCTGAGCTACATAATGAGTTCAATCAAGGTCAGCCCAAACTACATAGCAATATTCTTTCTTTCTTTTTTTTTTTTTTTGATGCTGGGGATTGAACTCAGGGCCTTGTGCTTGCAAGGCAAGTGCTGTGATTCTTTCTTAAAACAACAAAAAATTTTATGATGATTCATTTGCTTTTATGATATTTGCTTTCTTTTTTAAAAGGAAATGTATTTACAAATAATGTGAAAATATGTTAAGTTCTGAGGCAGAAAGATATAGTATTAACTTCTGATGTTGAT
Organism: Hystrix cristata; assembly: GCA_004026905.1. Classification (NCBI taxonomy): domain Eukaryota; kingdom Metazoa; phylum Chordata; class Mammalia; order Rodentia; family Hystricidae; genus Hystrix; species Hystrix cristata. The sequence continues at coordinate 31,949 of PVJO010017839.1, read as the reverse complement.
ATGCTCCAAGTCACACAAAGATTTGTTATAAAGCTTATTTAACCCAGTTAGTTGATGTGAATAATTAATAAATAATGCTATTGACTTAAAATTTTTTCTTCAGTATAATTATAAATTATTTCAATTCTCCACCAGTCATATGATGATGATTACCATACTGGAGATCAAACTTGGGGGTGTTCTGCCACTGAGCTATAATCTCAGGCTTTTTATTTTTTATTTTGAGACAAGTTCTCACTAAGTTGCTCAGGTTGGACTCAGACTTTCAATCCTCTTGACTCAGCCTGTTAAGTAGATTTACAGCTGTGTGCTATCATACCTGGCTCATATTTTTACTGATTTTTAATTTTAATAATAATTAATAATTAATTTTCCCTGGTACTGAGGATTGAATCTAGGGAGTACTGAGCTACATCCCCAGTTCTTTTTATTTCACTTGAAACAGGATCTTGTTGAGTTGCCCGGGGTGGCCTTGAACTTTACATCCTCCACCCTCCGTCTCCCAAGCATGTGGTACCATGCCAAGTGTCATATTTTTACTTCTAACTGATACATAGTAACTACATACTTACGGGATATGAAATGACATTTTAATACATATACAATGTGTCATGAAATACTGGGAAATTGGCATATCTATTACCTCAGACATTTAGTATTAGTAATTATTAGTAATTTAGTATTAGTATTAGTAATACTAACTAATACTAACACAGTACTAATTAGTGAAATTCAGAATTCAGAATGTTCACTACTGAATGTTCACTACTAGCTATTTTGAAAAAAATAATTTTTTTCCATCATAGCTATGCTACTGTGCTACAGAACATTAGAAGTTATTCTTCCCATCCAGCTGCATCCCTGTGTCTATTAACCATCCTGTCTCCATCCCCACCTTCCCTACTCCTTTGCCAGGCTCTGGTAACCACTGCTCTACCCTCTGCTTCTATGAGATCAACTTTTTAGCTTCCACATATAAGTGAGACCATGTGGTGTTTGTTTTAATGTGCCTAACTTATTTCACTTAACATAAGACGTCCAGTTCCATCCACGTTGCTGCAAATGACAGAATAGTTTCATTCTTTTTTATTGCTAAATAATATTCCTCCGTGTGTGTGTGTGTGTGTGTGTGTGTGTGTGTGCGCATGTGCGTGCATGTGCATGCTGACCACATTTGTTTTTATGCACTCATCTGTCAGTGAACGTTATGTTCGATTTGCTATCTTGGCTACTGTGAATAGTGCTGCAATAAACATGTGAATGCAAGTATCTGACATACTGACTTCAGTCCTTTGGGTATGTACCCACTACTGGGATTGCTGGATCGTATGATACTTCTAGTACTAGTCTGGGGTTTTTGTTTTGGCTTTTGGTTTGGTTTCAGTTTTTGTTTTTGTCTTTTTGGCGGGGATTTTTTGTTTTGTTTTATTTTATTTTTGGTACTGGGGATTAAACCCAGGGCCTGTGCACTGAGCTACTGCCCAGCCTTTTTCTACTTCTTATTTGGAGATAAGGTCTTACTAGGTCACTAAGTTGCCCAGACTGGGCTCAAACTTGGCGATCCTCCTGCCTCAGCCTCTCAAGAGTGGTAGGATTACAAGCACGTGCCACCACCTCTGTTTTATTTCCAGTTTTTGAGGAACTTCCACACTGTTTTCCTCAGTGGCTATACTACTTTACTTTCCCACCAACAGTGTGAGAGTTCTCCTTTCTTCATGTTCTCCCCAGCATGTTTTTGGTTTTGTTTCTTTTTGACATTGTGGTTTTTATTTCTATTTCCTTGATAATTGGTGATGTTGAACATTTTGTTTTATTTTTGTTTCTTTTGCAGTGCCAGGGAGTGAACTCAGGGGACTTTGCACTGAGATACATATACCCGGCCCTTTTGTTTTAATATATTTCATTTTGAGACCGGGCTTACCCAGTTGTTAAGTTGCCCAGGCTGGGCTCAAACTTGAAATCCTCCTGCCTCAGCTTCTCAGAGTGCTGGGCTTACAGTCATGTACCGCCAAGCTTTGCTGAGCTTTTTCTTATAGACTCCTTGGCTATTTGCACGTCCTCTTTTTAAAAATTTTATTTTGTTTTGTATTGTTTTTGAGATGGCATTTCATTGAGTAGCCCAGACTGGTCTCGAATGCGTGATCCTCCTGCCTCAGCCTCCCAGCTTCTGGGATTACAGATGTGTGCCACCATGCCCAGCTGTGTATCCTCTTTTAAAAACTGTTTACTCAGATGTGGGCGTGGGAGCACGTGCTTGTAAACCAGAGCACTCTGGGACGCTGAGACAGGAGGATCACCCCTTTGAGCCCAGCTTGGGCAATTTAGTGACTTAGATCCTGTCTCAAAGTAAAATATAAAAATGGGGTTTGGGGACATAGCTCAGTGATTGAGCATTCCTGGGTTTGATCCTCAGTACCACAAAGCAAACTAACAAACAAAAACAAATAACAAAGAAGAAATGTCTATTCAGGGTGTTTGTACAGCAGGACATCAGCTGCTGTGTATTTCAAGGTTGAGTTGTGTGAGTCCTTCTACTCTGTGGATACTCTGGGTTGGTCTCTTGTTAGATGAGCAGTTTGCAAATATTTTCTCCCATTCTGTAGGTTTTTTCTTCACTCTGTTGGATATTTCCTTTACTGTGCAGAAGCTTTTTAGTTTGTAATCCTGTTTGTCAGTTTTTGCCTTTGGAGTAATATCCAAAACATCTTTGGCTCATGCAGTGTCTTGAAGCAGAGTCCTTGTGTTTTCTTCTAGAAGTGTCGTAGTTTCAGGACTTACACTAAGTCTGATTCATTTGGACGGGGGTTTTGTATATGCTGAGAAACAGGGGTCTAGTTTTATTCTTTTGCATGTGCATATCCGCTTTTCCCAGCACCTCTGTTGAAGCGATGGCCCTTTGTCCAGTGTGTGTTCTTGCTGTCTGTGCTGGATTTATTTCTGGGTTCTCTATCCTGTTCCATCAGTCTGTGTGTCTGTTTTTATGCCACTACCATAACGCTTGTGCTTTTGATTATCAGTTGTCTAGTGACTAATGGCATTGAGCCAAACATTCAGCATTTACATAATAGCCCTTTGTGTCCTAGAGACTTTTAATTTGAAGAGTTTTTTATTATCAAGGGTCAATTTCTTAAGAAGCCTACCTACCCGGGCCTCTCTTAGTCACCTTGTCTGCTTAGGATTTTAGAGCTGCAAAAGGTCATGAAGATGACGTCAGGTCAGTAGTACATTTTTCCTTGGGGATTTTTTTTTTTTTTTTTGTTTTTGGGTGGTGCCGGGGATCGAACTCAGGCCCTTGTGCTTGCAAGGCAAGCACTCTAATCACTGAGCTAAATCCCCAGCCCCCAGTAGTACATTTTTGAAGACAGAGGCTGTGAGAGCTAGAAGGTTGGGCATCTTGCCTGAATTCTTACCTCTGGCCAATGGCACAGCCAGGACAGAAACCAGGGTCTCCTGACAACTGGCCCGTTGCATTGTGCGGAGGGATGACTCAGCCCCCACCCTTTCCACCACAGAAGGTACCAGCTGCAGCGCATTGTGAATGTGGAGAAGCGCCAGGACCAGCTACGTGGGGGTCGCTACCTCTTGGAGCTCGAGCTGCTGGAGCAAGGCCAGCGCTTGGTGCGGCTGTCTGAGTACGTGTCCACGCGAGGCTGGCAGGGTGTGGATCCGGCTGTTGCGGAAGAAGCCGAGGCCCGGAACCTGCAGGGCCTGGTCTGGAGCCCACGCAGCCAGCGGCGGAGGCGTGTCCTGGATGCCCGGGATCCTGAGCCCAGGCTGTGCTGGCCCCAGGGCTTCTCCTGGAATCACCAAGCTGTGGTCCACTTTGTTGTGCCCGGTGAGCCTTTGCGGGGCAGTGCCCAGTCTGTTTACCCCCTGCCTATTGAGGGAGCCAGGGCTCAGCGCAGAGAAGGAATGAGTTTGAGGTGAGGTGACCAGTAAATGTTGGATCTAAGAACAGATACTGACTTGAGGGCTGGAGCACTTTCTTGCAGACTAGATTTTGTGGTTGGGCATGATCATCACCCAGGGTTGCTGAGGCAGCACACAAAAAGAGTACTATATAGATGGTTTTACTTTTTGTTTTGTGGTGCTGGAGATGGAGCCCAGGGCCTTGCACATGCTGCTGAGCCACATCCTGAGCCCTAAGTGGTTTTGAGGACAGGAGGAAGGCTGTAATAGGCGGGGGTGTAGCAGTGGGCTAGGACAGTAAGATTGTCGGGACTGCTGGGAGCCAGCCCGAGGCCCTCTCCTGGGCCTCCGGGAGCGTGTTCATGGAGCCCAGACAGAGCCACACCATGGTGAGAGGTTCCTCTCCTTCTGGGCTCTGTGTGCTACTCACGCTTCCCAGAAGTTGCAGTATCTTCACAGTGAGGTCTGGTGGGGTCCCCAACTTGTGCTGGAGCTGAGAACTGAGGTGTTCACCTTTCCTCACCTCTGTGTCTTTCTGCCTGGCACACTGTGGTAGTGAAGAACCAGGCACGCTGGGTGCAGCAGTTCATCAGAGACATGGAAAACCTGTTCCGAGTCACTGGCGACACACACTTCAACATCATCCTCACTGACTATAGCAGTGAGGACATGGATGTCGAGATGGCCCTGCAGAGGTCCAAGCTACGGAGGTGAGGACACCCCACCCCCACCCCCACAGCCAGGGGACAGCCTGGGCATCTCCTTCCTGAAGCCACAGGGCTGCCAGGTCCACCCTGCTTTCTTGCTTTCCAGTTTTTGGCTCTTTCCCAGGACTCAGCTGCCCATAACCTCACCCCAGGGCCATTTATCATCTCTGTTCCAGGCGACCCCAGCAGCTGAGTCCTAACATTCAGCCCCTCCATTCTCTCCTTCTGTAGCTACCAGTATGTGAAGCTCAGCGGCAACTTTGAGCGCTCGGCCGGACTTCAGGCTGGCATTGACCTGGTGAAGGTAATTGGCCTGAAAAGGGACTGGAAGACTGGTTAAGAGGTAGAGAGACCTTTGTCTTGTGTAAGGTCATCAGCCCCTGGGTGGGGAAGGGAGCAGGGACCTAGGAGTGTGTTAGCCAGCTTTGCCTTACTGTAACAAATACCTGAGAGAATCATCTGAACAGGAAGGAAGGTTTATTTATTTATTTATTTATTTATTTATTTTAATTAAAAGAAGACTATTTAGAGGACAATTTATTTAGAAGTGGTGAAAAAAGGGGGAAAAGGAGACTACAGATAAGCTACTCAATGAGTAGAGAGCATTTGAAAGCAAAATACTGGTGGGCCCTTTGTGGTGGCTCCTTTTTGTTGAGGTTTTTCCCTTGGGTCAGCTCTTGAAATCTGATTGGCTCTTGGGCTTGTCTATCACCTCTGCCTCGATTTCCCACAGCCCTGTGACCTTTGTCTTTTGGCAGAGGGCAAGCTTATGGGCGGTACCCTAGAGCCAGGTAATGCAGATATAAGAGTCAAAAGGGAGAGTTTGTTTTCTTTATGTTAATCAGATTATCTGAGGCCTTCCTGGACCGAGTCTCTTTGCCTTTGTCTCTGTAACTGTTGGAATCTAGCTGCCTTTATGTTTCTAACTATTTGATTATAGCTGTCTGGCTTTTAGAATCTGGCTATAGAGATCAAATTGTCTTAATTTTTAATAACATCTAATGAAGCCTTTACTATATCTTTTCCCTACCTATGGGGGCCCCTGTCCCTACATTCCCCACTCTGAGAAAAACATCTAACTTCTGTTGGGGAGCTGGGCGAAGACCAATCTGGCTTCTTTGAGCTGAATGGGGTCCTAGTTGGGGAACGGTGGATAGGAATCTTTAGCAGGGAGTGTTTTTTTCCAATGGGCCTCGGCAGAAGATATCTGGCAGCTTTGTAGTGGGTTTCATCTGTATGACCACAGATGGTAGCTTCTAGGCAAAGAAAAAAAGGAATCTTTACCAAAAGATTAAAGACATGGATGACTAAAGCCCAAGCAACAGGATGGAAGCGTAGACTGGGTAAGGAGCCATGTTAGATATGGTCTAATAACAGTTGTAACCAGCTGGCCCTTAGGATTTTTAGCAGGGGTCAGTGATTGGAGATTTTCCCTGTATGTCTGGCTTAAATTATTTATATCTCTAGCTATGTCCTCTTATTGTTGGATGTTCGAGACCAAGTTAAATTGAGACCCTTGTCAATCATAATAATTTGTCTCCCAATATGTCAAAGTCAGTCAAGTGTCCTCAGGCATTCCTTTTGGGGCTGTGATCAGAGCCTCTTAGCTCTTAATTCATCTTCTGCCAAATATGTCATCTGCCAGGATGGGCCACGGTCTGTGCTAGACCACACGGTGCTCCTTGGAGACATGGGAACAGTTTTCCCTTCAGTGACCCTCCTTCTGCAGGATGCACACTGGCTGACTCTTGTTTGACCTCAGGGGCCTAACAATCTCCTTGCTCAGGAGGGTGTGTAACTCACCAAGGTTAGGAAGCTTTATTTTGATTCATGGTTTCAGAGGTTTCAACCCACAGTTGGGTTGGCCCCATTGCCTTTGGGCCTGTGGCAAGCAGCACACCATGGTAGGAAGAAGGAAGCTGCTCAACTTGTGTGGTGGCAGGGAAACAATAAAGAGGAAAAGCCCAAGGTCCCAATATCCCCTCCAAGGCCGTACCTCCAGTGACCTACTTCTTCCGTAGGCCTCACCTCCCAGAGGTTTCACCACCTTCCAGTAGCTGCACAGGCTGGGGAACAAGCCTGTAACACATGGCCCTTTGGGAACACTCATCCACACCACAGCAAGAAGCATCCTCTCTGCTGTGCTGAGGACCAGTGACAGAGTAGGACTAAGCACATGCCGGTGGGGCATTTGCTCAACTGTCCAGGGTGCTCGGAGCCCATAAACAGTGAGGAGAGGAGCAGGGTTCACTATCTGATGGTAACAACACTGCTCGGACGCTCCGCGCTGTGGACGTCTGCCCAGTGGGTGGATTTGTGTAGTCATTTGTCAGTCATTCTAATAGGGAAGAGCCCGAGTGCTCTCCTAGGAGTCTTGAAGGTCTAGTGACTCTGCGGTTTTGCCCCCAGGACCCTCACAGCATCATTTTCCTCTGTGACCTCCACATCTACTTCCCAGCTGGGGTCATTGATACCATCCGGAAGCACTGTGTGGAGGGCAAGATGGCCTTCGCCCCCATGGTGATGAGGCTACACTGCGGGGCCACCCCCCGGTGGCCCGAGGGTGAGCCCTGCCCTGCAGTGGGGAGGAAGGAAGGTCTCTCCGCTGTGGTTCCTAACCTCAGAGCTGGAAGCAGGCAAGGCTATGAATGTCAGCACCCCCCACCCCCAACCAGGGATGCAGCAGTGAACGTTTCCTTCCTGCTTCCACTCACTTGCTCATCAGACACCAAGGAAGCATCTACCATGTACTGGTTGCTGGCCCCTTGGATGCCATGCAGGCCTCGTGGCCAGAGGCTCCCTGCCTGCAGAGAGGGAAGTAGACAGTAACTTTGAGGGGCTGCTGCTGTCACACCTAACTGAAGGGCTGTCATCAGCCTGGGGTCACTGCTGCATTTGCTGAACCCTGAACCCCTATTAGAGGCCTTCCCACAACAGACAAGGGGTTTGGTCAGCTGAGACAGCTTTCAGCCCCTGCTCCCGAGTCCCTGTCCCTCAAAAGAGCCTCAAGTGTGCAGCTAGCAGCCGCTGCAGTCCTCCTGACCCCAGCTTGGCTCACTGCAGCTTCTTGGCTGTCCACAGGCTACTGGGAGGTGAATGGGTTCGGACTGCTCGGCATCTACAAGTCAGACCTGGACAAGATTGGGGGCATGAACACCAAGGAGTTTCGGGACCGCTGGGGTGGGGAAGACTGGGAGCTGCTGGACAGGTGAGTGGGGAGGGAGGGTGTCCAGGGGAGCTGCTAGAAATCCATACAGCGTGGTGCTCTGGGAAGGGACAGGGCAGGGTCACATCCCAGTGCTCTCAGATGACTCCCACTTGGTTTGTCTGTCCAGCAGAGGGGATGACACTGCTCTCTGTGTCACAGGGCTGGGGTGACCGCTGAAGTTAAAGGTTGGTAGACTGTCGGAGGAAGAGCAGGAAGCATTGAGCTGTACAGATGCAAGTGGCAATGTTCCCAGCACCAGGCAGGAACTCCGGTGAAGACTATACTCCCCCTAGGCAGGGCCAGCTCTCCTCCGTGCTTGTGCTGCCTGGAGGAGGAAGCCGAAGTCAACAAAGGCCAGGGTCAGGAAGGAGGCTGCGGCCAGCAGGAGACAGTGTGGACCGTTAGAGTGAGGTTCCCAGGGCTACTGAGTCCCTGGAGGCCCAGGGGGAAGGAGCTCGGCCTCAGGGAAGATAGGGACATAGAACTCAAGGCAAACTGCGGGCTTGGCAGGGAGTGAGGTTGGGCAGTGGTGCTGGGTTGTAGGGGAGGGAGGAACATGTGGTACTGAGGAAGTTTCTCCCTGTGTTTGTGGAAGATTCCTCTTCCAAGCAGTTTGCTCCCTCCAGGGATGGTGGTGCACACCCATAATCTCCGCTCTCAGGAGGTTGAGGCCGGAAGATCAGCCAGCCTGGAGTATATAGTGAGAGCCTGTATTTTAAAAAAAAAGCCAGGCATGCTGGTGCATGTCTGTAATCCCAGCACGTGGGAGGCTGAGGCAGGAGATTGCCAGAAGTTCAAGGCCAGTCTGGGCTACGTAGTGAGTTCAAGACCAGTCTGGATTGTACAGCAAGACCTTATCTCAAAAAAACAAACAAAAAAAGTTTGCTCTAGAAGAGGGAAAGGGAAAGAGTGTAGTACCTTGAGCTTTGTTGTAAGAGGAAGGCGCAAAGGAGAGTAAGGGGGAAGGTGACCTTGACAAGAAAGACAAACCCTTCTTCCTGAGACACAGGGTGGGGCGCAGCCACTGTCATTGGGTGCCTGTGCTTTGCAGGTGAGTCACACAGGTAACCTTGTTACTAGCTGTGAGTATCCCATTTTTCAGAAGGAAAACCAAGTCATGGAGAACAGTTAACAGCCCCAAGCCCCTCTCACTAAGGTCTCAGAGGCTTTAGCAGCCTGTTTATGGTTTTTCCATGGAGGGAAGAAGAGAAGGAAGGTGGGGATACTAAGAGAATTAAAGGTGGAAAGGGAGCAAGTCGAGGGAATGAAACTAACTCAGGTCTCAGAGCTGGATCACAGCAGCCTGGAGCCATGATTTGGGAGGTTCAGGGTCGCAGATACACGAACCTTGATCTTTGTGCTGGGCTTTGCACTGCAGCGCAGACCTCCAGCATGTTCCCTCATCTTCTTGCTTTCTCTGAGGCCCAGCAAGAAAGAAACTGCTGCCTGAGGGCTGTACACGTAGACAAGGAACAGGCAGGCTGGGGTGTGCTCAGCACCAGAGTGCTTGCCTGGCATAACCCTCTCCACACTGTAAAAAGAAAGAAAAGGAGGGAAGGAAGAACAGAGTGGAACAGAGTGGGGGCGGGGTGCAGTGCTGGGGCGGGCTCTCTGTCCCCCTAGATACAGCGGTGTCTCAGCAAGCTGGCTTGCAGTCACTGGGCCCTTGGTGTGTGTCGGGACCCGTGCTGGGCACTGGCATCCATCATCCCCACACAGGTGCATGTCTGGGTCGGAGATGAAGACCAGAGTGGTGGATATGTGTATATAGACACGCATATTTATAAAATTAGCATCTTCTTTCCGGAGATAGTAAAGAGGCCCTAGCGGATGACGTCACTTGCCCAGTCGTGGAGCTGAAAGTCCAGCACCGGCTGACTGGCTGGCTTCTTCCCATCGTACCTACTTCCTCTGCCCTGTGGGAGGTTCCTGAGGAAGGAGGGTCTGAGGTCAGGGTGAAAGGATCTGCAGGCTGAGGACTCACCCCGCCCCTCCCTCCTCAGGATCCTCCAAGCAGGCCTGGAAGTGGAGCGTCTCTCCCTCAGGAATTTCTTCCATCACTTCCATTCCAAGCGAGGCATGTGGAACCGCCGCCAAATGAAGATGCCGTGAGGCCCATGGTGGGGCTGGCTGGACCCACTGCTATGGCTCCTTGACTTGCGGTTGCTTCCCAGTGCGCTGCTTGCTGCAGTGGAGGGGGAGGGCAGGGGAGCAGGAGGATGCCTGGGTCCCAAGAGGCCTCAGTGCTGGTCTCCTCCCCACCGGGAGCTGTCCCCTCATGTGGAGACAGGTACCAGGGCTCCTCTGCCCCTCATTCAGCCGACGGAGATGGGATGGCTCCTGAGAAGATGGGGCAGTGAGGATGGGGAAAAGAGACCTGTGTGCGCAGTCCTGTCCTTGGCACTGGAGGTGCATTCCAGTGTCCCGCAGTGCTCACCGTGAGGCGTGTTGGTCATGAACTGCTGTGCAGACGCGGCATTGACTGGTACGTGTGTGCTGAGGGGGTGTCCCCACTCGCAGACCTCAGGCCCACTTGCGTGTAGGAGTGTGGCCCTTGGGCACTGTCCCTTCCAGTGGTGCTGGTCCTGTGTGGAGCGGTTCTGGCTCTGACCCAGGCTCATGCCTTCTAAACACGTATCTCTCCCAGTAGCCACTGAGCTGCTGGCCACCCTTAGGGCATTAATCCAACCCCTCCCGGTGGCACTAACTTCTGACTGGAAGCACAGAACTGGGGGAGCCTTCCTGGTCAGGGGGGTGGGGTGGGAGGTGGGTCTGGAAGGCAGCGGGCCCATCCTTGCTCGAGGTCGTTGTGTGGCTCTGAAAGATGGGCAGAGAGAGATGCCCTGCCCCCTCCAGGCTCACCCTGGGCTGAGGTCTCTGGAGCGACTATGCATGCTGTGCAAAGAGAATTTGGGCGGAATGTGGCAGTGCTCCTTAAACTATGGGTGTGTGGGCCAGGCAGAGAGGAAAGTAGGGAGGGCCCAGCCACCTGACCCTGTGCAGAAGCAGAGGGCAGGACAAAGATTTCTGGGAGCAGAGAGCAGTTAGAGGTATGGGGAGGTCCCTTCCCCAGGGGAGGGGCAGGGGGTAGGAAGAACTGAGAAGTGAAGCAGTTTCAGGGAAATAGCCTTGGCCTTTGCAATCTGCAGCCCCCTCTTTCACCTGATGGTCACGCACTTGTCTTGCACTAATGAACCCCAGGTGCTTTTGTGGCTGGGGACTTTCTACTGCTGCTGTTGAACTCACCAGTGGTGCATTTGGGTGTTTGCTCTTGAGCCCCAAGTGTGTGGGAATCTCCTTGCTGTGGGGTGGGGCCGGGGGAAGTACAGCAGGATCCTGAGGTTGCCTGGTTGAGCCCACGGTCCATGCTGTGGCAGACTAGATGGCAGTACTCAGAGCTGTGGGGCCTGCCCAGGGCATCCACACTCACCGAGAGCAGAAACTTGGCATGTGGGAAGCTGGAGCCCATGGAGACCTGTGGGCATTGGGAACATCGCTGCCTCCTCTAAGGAGTTAAGTTAGGAGGTTGTAGCTCATGGATGCCCTGCCTCCCCCTGGGCTGTGGCCTTTTCTGGTTCCTGCTCAGGCTTTCTGCCATCTGGAAGGGGCCCACACACAGCAAGTAGGGCTGCAGCTGGCCAGCTGCAGGCCAGGCACTCTCTAGGGCTGCTCTCATTCTTGGCACTGCACTGGAAGGCCAGAACCGGGCCCAGCAGCTCTCTCTCTCCACTTCTCCTAGTGACTAGGGCCTGCCCAGCCTGCCTGCACCCCTCTTTCCAGGCCAGTGCCTTGTGTTTGTTACCTCCACACCATCTGCCTTAAGGGGCCTGTCCCGGCCCCTGCTCTATAGGGAAACGGCTTGGGTGGGGGAAGGGAAGGCGTTAATTAAATACAGCATCTTCTTAGAAAACAAATGGTTCCTGCGTTTTCCTGTCACCCGTTCATGGTGGGAGAGGATGAGGCTGAGGGGCCCAAGGGTCACATCTCTGTCCCTCAGCTGTCCAGCCTCTCTTGGCCATCCACCCTCCACCCTTGCTGCTAGTTTGGTACCTGCCCTGGTGGGGACAGCATTCTCTGTGTTGTGGTTTACTCGGGCACAGAATTGTCCTGCTCCAGTGTCTCACGGGCCAATGATGGATGAATGTTCTGCTCAGGCGGCTGACAGAGGGTGGTGGTTTCTGCTGAGAAAGGCTGCATACACACACACACACACCCCCTCCCCACTGGATGAACATGGCTAACTGCAGGTCAGAATGGTTTGGTGAGCGGTGGAGGAACTTGAGTGTGACTTGTTCTACAATAGCAGACGGGGCTGGGGCTGGAGCCCAGTGGTGGGGCACTTACCTGGCATGCGTGGGGTCCTGGGTTCCAGCCCCACCACCACAATAAATAAATAAATACAAACATGCGTATATACATACATAAACAAACAAGCAAATGTTTCTGTTTGGGCTGGGGTTACCCTGTTGCTTTACAGCTGTGAATTGACTTTCCCAGTTATATTTGCCTAGGCAAAGATCAGAATTTGTATTCTTAGACACATGCTTAAAAGATACCGTTAATGTGAAGACTCAGAAAGTGTGTTCTTGAGAAGGATTGTGCATATACAAGGTGTGATCAACGAATATGGTGAATGTTTAAATTTTTAAAAAAACTATTATGATAAAAGATATGTTTCCATTAGTCCCTCTCAAAACGCAGTTATCACATTGTTCTTCCCTTTTTCTCAAACAGCACTGGACAGAGATCCTCTTCCATGAGTGCCTCCATTTGTATTATGGCTGCCTCCACGTCCTGAATCCATTCAAAACGTGTACCTTTCATGGTCAGCTGACTTTCGGGAAGAGCCAGAAGTCTCCCAGTGCCAGGTTTGGCGAATAAAGTGCATGAGGACACACTGTAATCACTTTACGTTTCCATTGGATGGCAGACTTGGGAGTCTGCATTTCCACTGGATGGCAGCCAGCGACAGCCTTCACTGTACTTTTGATCATACCTCACAAAGGCACTCATGAAAGAGGGCTTCAGGAATTGCTTCAGAAAATGGTACGAATAAGGGGATCAGTGTTTCTGAAGCAAGAGGGATTAATGGCAATGCATCTTTTGTTTTGTTTTGTTTCTTGAGATGGTGTCACTCTGTAGTTCAGACCAGCCTTGAACTCACTTTGTAGCTCAGACTGGCCTCGAATTTGCAGTGATCCTCCTGCCTCGACCTCCCTAGTGCTAGGGTTGCAGGCATATGCCACCACGCCTGGCGTGTCTTTTACTGTAATAAATCCTTTAAAATGTAACCCTTTTCTGTATGTTTTGATCACATCCTAACTCACCTGCAGTTGTAACAGATAATAGCTCTTTCTGAGACCCAGAGGGAGGGAGTAGGTAAACGCCAACCCTGGTGCTGGAGCCTTCACCACTGAAGACAAAAGATGGACTCAGAATGGATTTTTCAGAGTCTTTATGGAGAGAAATAATTCCATTTCATAGGAAGGGAAACAGGCCTGGAGCAGAGGGAAGAAATAGGGCGGAGTCAGAACCACAGTCTTCCTTCAGGCCAGCTCCCTCGGCCTCCAGCACGTCTGCATCAGGTGCTGCCTAGGAAGAAGGTTGACAGAAGTTGAGTCTGAGCTCAGGGCTCCAGACCAAGATAGACTCATTCAGACCAGTGAGACATCTCAATTCAGGGGCTGTGAGTAGGGACCAAGGGCGTGTGCACGGCTCTTCCAGAAGCTCTGGCGGGGGCTGTGGGAAGTGCCTGTTAGCCTGGCAGATCCAGGAGGAAGGAGGCAGAGGCAGGTCTAGACCCAGTTCCTGTGGGGGAAGCAGGGAAGAGTAATGAGCAGGGCAGGCCAGACAGCACTGTCCAAGCCTGGACTTGTACACGGTTCACCTGGGAGTCCCACGACGTGCAGACGTGGCTCAGTAGCTCCAGAGTGGGTGGTTTGGATGGTGCTGCTGGCCAGTGGGCCACAGTCTGAGTGGCAAAGGCTGCTGGACCGTGGCAGGGAGAAACCACATCTCTTGCTGGGCCGGGGAGAGGGGGTCGTTGCAGGCAGAGCCAAGCACTAGCTGCACTGCCTCACACCCGTCTCAGGACTGAAGGGGCCTCAGGACCGAAGGGGTCGCTGGTGATGGCAGAGGGCTTAGGGGAGGCTCCTCAAAGTCCCCAGAACCACAGGCCATCCCCCTTTTGCTGGGCAGGGAATGTCCCTCCTACCCCGCAGTCCCATGCTGAGTAGAAGGCTGGCTGGGAGGCCTTGGTCGGAGACCCCCAGCCTCCCCCTCACCTGGGTCCTGCGTGGCTTCAGCGAGGACTCCTGGAGGTCCTGGCAGCCAGGAAGCCCGTTTTCTGTGCCCCGAAGGCTGTGATGAAAATGTTGATGACGACAGTGATGAAGATGAGGGTGGTAGCGGCATTGTTGAGCTGATTCAGTCTCCACTGGTTTTCTACTTCATTCAGGTTCAGCCGTGCTGTTGAGCAGCGGGGAGTGGGAGGTGAAGCCAGAGTGGAGGCCGCAGCCTGGAGCTTCCCCACCCACGGCTGCTAGTGTGGAGAAAAGCGGGCTTCAGAGCCCTGGGGCAGAGAGCAAGGGACGTGGTAAGTTGCCGGGCTGAAATCCCTGTGCCCTCCTGACCAGTGTCTGGAGCATCCACACGGGGCTTCCTGGCAACCACTGTTGAAATCAGTATGGACATTCCTCAGAGAACCAAAACTAGAAATTCCATTTGACCCAGCTATTCCCCTTCATGGTATCTTCCTGAAATTGTTAAAGACATCTTATTACAGTGTTGCATGCACATCTGTGTTTATAGCAGCACCGTTCATAGTAGCTAAAGTTTGGAAGCAGCCTATGTGTACTACTCTGCCATAAAGAAGGATAGATTTGCGTTATTTGTGGGATAATAGATGTGCCTTGAGACCATAACGTTAAGTGAAATAAATCAGACACAAGCTTAAATATCATACAACTTCTCTTATATGAGAAACCCAGAGTATAAATAATTTTTTGGGGGGGATGCTGGGGATCGAACTCAGGGACTTGGATTTGCTAGGCAAGCACTCTACCACTTGAGCTAAATCCCCAACCCCCAGAGTATAAATAATTTTTTAAAAAGATGGACAGTAGGAAACAGGGAGATAGGACTGGGGATTTTGCTCAGTGGTAGAGTGCTTACCTAGGAAGCACAAGGCCCTGAGTTCGATCCCCAACACCGGAAAAAAAAAGGGGGGGAGCAGGGAGATCTTTTGCAAATGGGAAGAGGATCCAGAGATTGAGGGAGAGGAGGAATAAAAAAATTAGGATGTGTCAAGTACATGCACCTACCCACTAAGGTGAATGTAAATGTGCTGCAAACATGTACCAATAAAATTTTTTTGAAAAGAAAGGGTTAGAATGCTCGCAGAAAAGGTGATTAGGAGCTCTGCCACAAGCCAGTGAGGCTGCTCGCTCCACAAAGGGTGTGGCGCATCCACCCTAAAGGAGACCAGGAGCCCAGACGGCGCTTGCCCTCGCTGCCCAGGAGTTGTTACTCAGGCATGTATAGGTGCAGAGGGCTGACGCCAGGTCAGAGCAAGCCAAGAGGTTGGCGTGTGACCCCCTCTTGGTTCCTCACCGATGACCACGAGGAGGATTCCGACGACAACCTGCAGCAGCAAGGAGATGCTGATGAGTGTGACGAGGGTGGTGTAGTAGTGGGAGGACGGCCCGTGCTCCAGCACCACTTTCAGCCGCATGGCGTTGGACATGAAGAGCGCCACGTCCAGCATGCTCTCAGCCACGCTCTTCTTGGTGGCATAATGGTTCAGGTTGATGGGCTGGTTCCTCCTGGCGTTGGAGTTCCCAGGCTGTAAGAGAGAGAGCGCAGGCTCACAGGGAGGGGAAGCGGGAGGGGAAGCAGTGGAGAGACTGGAGACCGGGAGACGTTTTGTTTTGTTTTTTTCTTTGGTGGTCGTGAGGATGGGATCCAGGGCCTCACACATACTGCCCAAGTGCTCTCCACTGCACTACATCCCCAGCCCAACCCTCACCTTTTTTTTTTTTTTTTTTTTGAGATGGGGGTCTTGCTAAGTTGTTCAGGCTTCCTGCCTCTGCCTCCCGAATATCTGGGTTTGCAAGTGTGCCTAAGTCATTCCAGATCTTACTTATTTATATATTTTTTTCATTTCGGGTCTTGTTAGGGGACATTTTTTGCACTCTGACTTTTCTTCAGAGGATTTTTTTTCTTTTTCTTTTCTTTTTCTTTTTTTTTTTGGTGCTAGGGATTGAACTCAGGGCCTTGTACTTGCTAAGCAAACACTCCAACCACTGAGCTAAATCCCCAGCCTAGATTTTTTTTTTCTTTTTATGAGATGGGGTTCTCACTATGCTGCCAGGGTTGGCTCTGAACTCCCAGGCTCAAGCAACCCTCCTGCCTCTGCCTCCTGAGTAGCCAGGACTACCAGTGCAGCACTGCTCTGCTGGGGAGAAAGATTTTAATGCCTTTCCCGAAGCAGGTGGGAATGCCCCTGCTGCTGACAGCGATGCCCTGCTTATGTTTATGGCCTGGGGAGAAAAGAAATTGGGAGGTTGGCCTAGAGAATTCTTAAGGGCCTTTGAGCTCTGAAATGATGCTGTGGCAGTTTGTTGGGGCCCCCCCTTCCCTCACACTCTCATGCATCCAGCTGAAGAAAGATAAGAGAAAGAGATTCGAATCTTGGGTGAAGTGGAAAAGACAGCTCCTCTCCCAGAATGCCGTGGTCCTGAGGGAGGGTGCACAGCTCAGCAAAGGAAACAGGCTGCACTTCCATCCTGCTCGGTCCTGCGACCAAGAGCCTGGAGCTTCACTCCCTGTCAGGCACACAGCAGCCATGGAACATGGGCTGTCAGAACACACGGGTGTGTGCATGCACATAGACACACAGTAGTGCATACTAGCTCAGAGCTATTAACTTTTTCGCTAGGATTTATTGAAGCATATTCTACATTTGATTTGATTTTGCAGTATAAAGTAAAGCTCTTGCCAAGCACGGTGGTGCACACCTGTAATCCCAGCACTTAGAAGGCTGAGACAGGTGGATTGCTGCAAGTTCAAGGCCAGTCTGAACTACCTATTGAGACCCTATCTCAAAAAAAAAAAAAAAAAAAAAGCACTATTCTCAAGAAGTCACTAACTCCAAAAGTGGAGTTGCAATGCAGGGCATATGACATGGGCCTCTGGTTTGGGCCAAGAAATTCAGACTGGATTCTGCAGGGCAATCTGCAATCATTTAAAAGCAATTGGGAGACTGATTTAGCTTTGATGCCTGGGACAGACTGAGCCAGGAGAGACCAGAAGCAGGGAGACTCATTTAAAAGTTACGGTTTTAAACTGGGCATGGTGGCACATGCCTGTAATCCCAGCACTTAGAAGCCTGAGGCAGGAGGATCACAAGTTTGAGGCCAGTCTGAGCTGCATAGCAAGACACTGTCTCAAAACAACCCCAATAAAGTTATGATCTTGATTTGGGTTCAGTATGACAAGGAAGAGAAGTGGAAAGGTGATGAAAAAAGAAAGGAGGGACCTTGAAAAGTGTTACAGCTTAAGGGTAGTGACGCTCACCAGGATTACCACAGCAGGACAGATAGCACCTGAGTGGATGGATGGATGGAGGGATAGACAGATGGACTGGTAGGAATGGTGGGTAGGTGGGTGGATGGATGGATGGATGGACAGATGGATTGGTAGGAGGGACAGATGGAGTTGTAGATGGATAATGAGTAGATGAATAAGTGAGTAGATGAATGGGGCAGGTTTCAGAAGGTCTGGATGCTTCTTGTACTTAGTGTGACCCTAGGAAGTTACTTCACTTCTCTGTATCTCCTATAATTACAGAGAGGCCAGTTGACAGAGAAAGGCCTATTTAACCAGAGGCTTTGGGAGTTAAAAACCCTCAAGATATCCTGAGCCAGGCCTGGTGGCGCACACCTGTAATCCCAGCACTTGGGAGGCTGAGGCAGGAGGATCGCTGAGAATTTGAGGCCAGCCTGGGATACATAGCGAGTTCAAGCCCAGCCTGAACTACATAGCAAGACCTTGTCTCAAAGCAAAAACAAAAACAAAACAAACAAAAACAAGATATCCTGAAATGTAGTGATCTCCAAACTCTCTTAGTAGTGGAGTAATCCAAGTATTAGCATAGAAAGCTTTCTGATGATGCATCCGTAATACACGTATACCCTTCCATTATAAGTCATATTTATATTTCATTGAACTAATATGTATTTAAAACAACCAAAATAGGGAAATTTGAAAAGATTACATAAAAATAAACATAGCTAGAAGTTGAATTTCTTGTGCCTCTCTCTCCCTTTTGAGGACCCACATTCTTATTTCTTTGAGTGTATATTTGTTAAATTCTATCTAATAAATCCTGTTATGCCTCTTTAAAAAAAATTGAATTTCTCAATTATATCCCCACAGATGATCTTGAGCACCTTTTTTTGAAGTACAGCACTAATCCCCAAGCCTGGCTGCAGAGGGAACCATGCCTCTCCTATGCCCACAGAAGGCCCATCCCCCAGTCCTTCTAGAATTTGCCTTCGAAGTTCAGCTGCATGTCACCCTCCTCTTCTCCCCGCATTCCAGGGTGCCTGGCCCCTGGCTACCTTTTCAGGAGGAGTCACAAATCCATAGTCATGTCAGGTGCTGGGCCACAGGTGCCAACGAAGAGAATCCCTGGGGCCCTCTGTTCCGCTGGGCCATGGTTAGAGGATCCAAGCTCCAACACACTCTCCTCCTGCTGCCCGCTCTCCCCAGGGGAGTTCCCTGCGCAGGCGTCGCTCACTATCAAAATTTGTGTGTACTCAACCTGTGGGTGTGGTGCGGCATGTAGAGGGCTCTCGGGAGTGTGCACTTTGCCCAGTGGAGCTGTCTACACACTTCCCCTGGGCACCATCCCCGTCCAATGCAGACCAATCACAGTCCAGGTGGGCCTGGGCTGTGAGTGCTCTCAGGCTGAGAGCTACCCCTCTCCTGGGTCCCCAAGGAGCACTGTCCTGTGGAGCTGTAGGCTGCTCACACCAGGCCCTGGCTGCCAGTCATTTCTCATAGCCACTAAAATCAGACTGGGGCTCAGAGCCCTGAAAGCTAAGGAGACTGGTTGTAGACACCGAAGGATGCTTCTCTTTCCTGGTACCCCTTTGGGGAGTGCAGGAGACCCATACCTACTTTCATTTTGACGAGTGCCAATTCAGGACTGCCTCGTTTTTTTGGTGTCTCTGTTGCTTTTGTTTTTTGCAGTGCTAAGGATGAACCCAGGGCCTCATATATGGCAGATAAGTGCTTTTTCTTTGAAATGCATTCGCAGACCAGGACTGCTTTTAACTGAGGATGCTTTTCCATGATCTGTGTGAGGTGCTGGGCATCTCTGTAGAGTCCTGTCCTGCCAATCTCCCCAAAGCGCCATTTCTCCAGAGTGTCCACACGGTGGCGCTTGAAGTCCAAAGTTACTTGGGCACCCGGCGACAGGATGGTGTTTCTGCCCCAAGGAATCCAGTGACTGGACGTGTCTGTGGGAAAGCTAGATTCCTGGAAGGTTCAGAAAAGGACCCTGAGTAGCGTAAAAGTCTGAATAGGCAAACTGAAACCCGCGAGACAGAGGTGTCAAAAGAGAGTTTAAAAATAATCTGGGAGTAGTGACACATGCCTGTAATCTCAGCTACTTGGGAGGCTGACACAGGAGGGTTGAAAGTTTGAGGCCAGCCTGGGCAATTTAGTGTAACTTTGTCTCACAGATTTTAAAAAGGGCTGAGAATGTAGCTCAGTGGTAAAATGCCCCTGGGTTCAATCCCCAGTACAATCAATCAGTCAATCAATCAATCCATTACTGAAATGGGGCGCAGGGAGGGGAAACAATGGGGGTGGATCCAGAATAGCCTGTAGCCTGGGAGATAAAAGTTAGAAGGAGCCAGCCATGAGACCCTGGGTCAAGTTGCCTTGAGAGAGGTCCCCTGCTACTAACATCTTTAAAAAGAAGGGAAAGTGTTTTCTTAACCCTGCTGGGCCAGTTTAGGTGCAGCCCAATTTGACCTTGCACTTGCTCAATGGCAAGGATAAATTAAAGTCCTTAAGATAAACCTCTAATCCTGCAGGATGCCATCTTTTCTACCCCCAGCTCAAAGTCTGGGCGCAGCCCTTCCAAAGGTCACAACAAAAGAAGAGAATGGGCCAGGTGGACAGGGCAGCCCTGCTCCAGCCTCAGAGGAGCTGGCCCTTTAAGGCTAGCCCAGGCTGGCGGAACAAAGGCCCGGAATGTGGGCTGGCCAGGGAATCTGAGCCACCCTACATGAGTCATTCCAGCTTCGGGGCTCTGCAGGCTCTGAGTCGCTGGCTCCCATTCGCCACCCTCCCCTAGGGCCCCTCCCGGCCTCAGGGGCAGGCTGCAGGCTGCACGGCTGGGCCCCGGTGGCTGCAGGCCTCCTCCCAGCCCAAGCCCACGTGCCCTCAGCCCTCCTGGCACCTCTCAGGGCAGGGGTCACAGGCCTGGGCTCTGGCTTCAGCAGCTCAGCCCTGGGCTTGGGCCTTCAGCTCTCAGTGGCCACTGCCCTAAGCCAGGAAGAGAATCCCAGTGCTGGAGAGAAGACTGAATGACACTTTGTTCCTCCTGGGAAGGAAAGACAGAATCCAGGCTGTTCTCATTTCGCCCTCAGTCTGATCTGTCTCTCAATGACCCTCTGTCTCTCAGCTTCTTTCTTGGGGCTCATTCCCTCCCACTGGTCCCTTGCTTTCACTCAATGACTGCAGGACCATGAGCCAGGGATCCATTTCCTTGGTCTCCCAGAGTCCCTGTTCACAGTTGCACAGACCCCTGGAAGAGGCCACTCTTTGGATTCCTGCCAAGCTCTGGCACCCAAACGCTGGACAGGCACTCTGGGCAATGAGCTGGAGCAGGCCCAGGAGCTGGGGAGTTGGAGGCAAACCCAGAGCTCTGCTCTGGAGCCAGTGGTGGCTGTGGGCTCCAGAGTTTGGTGGTGAGGTGGGGACCATAGAGACCACTCCGTCTGTTTCCCGCTTGGCCACTTCTGGCCTGTCCCACACACTCATTTCCCTCAGCCTTCTCTGCCACCAGGCCCTCCTGCCAAGCCCAGCTCGGGAGGCTGGTGTGGTGGATTCCATCCCATGAAGTCATGGGTTGCTCCATTGTTCCGCCAGACAGCTATTTATCCCTTAATCTTCACTGGCCTGTATTTCTGTTTCTTTACAAAACTAAAGTTGGATAGGAAAGGAATGCCTCTTGTAACAGAAAAGTAAACAAGTTTTAACACTGTTTATTGACTTTATGGTCAGTGGAGTCCAGGAGCTCCAACAGATCATTCTGCCCTTTCTTGGAAAGAAGATTACAGGGACGTTGTCCCTGTGGGTCACAGAGGTTGGCTAAGTAACTATTCTACCATGAGCTGAGGGACCCTCTACACTGTTTGCCCAGGACCTAAAGCTGGCACGGGGGTTGAGGGCCCTATGGAGGATGTGCAAGCCTGAAGGTCTGAGGGGGATGTTTTGCTTCAAATCTTGGCTCTGCATGCCTCTAACCCCAGCTACTCTGAAGGCTGAAACAGGAGGCTCTTGAGTTTGAGGCCAGCCTGAGCAACTTAGTGAGTCTTATATTAAAAAATAACAAAGGCTGGGAATACAGCTCAGTCAGTGGTAGTCTCCTGAAGTCAATTTCCAGAGCAAAAGAAAAAGCATTCCCACATATGTGAACAAGTGGGTTCCCCTCAGGGACTCCCTATCTATGAGATTGGGCATTGGGTCCTTTCCAGCAGAGCAATCTAGGAATGGGGAAGCCCCCTCCTCCAAGGGGAGAGGCTCAGGGCCGAGGACATCCCCTGAGCAGGGCAGGGCTTAGGCAGCCGTGGGCCAGTGAGTCACTCTGGTCCAGGCAGCTCAAAGGCTCTGGTGACCTTTGGATGAGTCACTCCTGTCAGCCCTGAGAAGAGCCACATGGCAGTCTTCCTGTGGATCAGCTCTGACTCGGGGTCACAAACAGCAGAGCCCCAGAGGAATGGTGGCCTCAAAATGACCGGCAGCCCGGCCCAGCCTGGCACACCTGCAGAGAATGAATGGACCTGAGTGACCTGCTGTGCCAGTTCGTTTTTCCTGAGGTGGCTGGGCCCCCTAGGACCTGGGAGAACTCAGTCTGGAAGGGTGACAGTCTGCCCCACTTTGCATGCACACAGGAGGCTCCCACAACTCTGCAAGGATGTGGCATCGTTTACGGCACGCATACCTGGTGCCTGGCATGGATTACACACAGGACCCCAGTCACCTTATCTGGTCCTTGTGGCAGCTCTAGAAAGTGGGGAAGGCATCATCATCGCAATTGAAAAAATGGAGGCTCACAGAGCCCAACTGACTTGCTTAAGATCACAAAGCAGTTTTTACTCCAATTCTGTGTGTGCCACAGCCTGTAGTTTAACCTTTACCCCGGGATGTCCCAGAAGTTGGAGGTATGCTTGCCACCTCCTGGAAGTTTAGGCTGTAAAGGCACACATGTGCCCTGAGACGGAAGAAGATATTTCAGCAGTCCTGTGTGGCTAACAGACACAGTGCTCAGAGGCCCCTTCCCTGCTGAAGTGAGATCTGCTGGAAGCCTGGTGAACCTCTGTGGTAGGAAGGCAGGAGGCTCTGGATCAAGCTGGAAAGAGCTGTCTGTCTGTCTGTCTGTCTCTCGCTCTCTTTCTCGGCTGGGGATGGAACCCAGGGCCTCCTGTGTACTACACAGGTGTTCTACCCCCGAGTCACATCTCCTGCTCTGTCTTTTTTGAATTTTGAACCATGTGAATGTTTGAACTACCTAAAAGCACAAATTTCAAAGAAAAACAAACATGCACCCCCCAAAATCTGATAGTTAAATAGGGGGCTGGGGGTGGGCTTAGGAGTAGGGTGCTTACCTAGCATGTGCAAGGCCCTGGGTTTCATCCCCAGTGCCAAAGAAAGAAAGATCCATGAGATAACGTGGGTGAATACGCTTTGAGAACTGTAAAGTACTAAGCAAATATAAGAAAGAGAAATCGCTCCTATTTAGGATGATTCTCCCATCTGTGGGCCTAGAGGCATTTAAAATACATTCTGACTCAGGGCCTCTCCCAGCCCAGTTTGCTGTCTTAGCTTCTCAGCTGCCCTGAGGCTGTGAAATGACTCCCCTTCCTCTGGATCGGGCTCTCACCATCCAGCCACACCAGCCTCTTGGGTGGGAGTCACCCACACCAATCTGCCAACTTTGGGTCTCCAGGGACTCTGCTCCCTGTCCCTGAACTTCTGAAGCCCAGTGCTCCTCCCACCTGGGCAGAGGGCAGGTGGCAAAGGCCCTGCCTGTGCCTGGAACAGGGTGCTCAGAAGCCAGGGCCACACCAGATTACTCACTGTTCCCTGCACACACCTCACACTTCCTGGCCTGCTCCTGAAGGCCTCTCTCCCCCTGCTCCTGGGACTCCGCCTCCTTTCCGGACCAGGCCCCGCTGGAGCTCCAGTGGATCCTGCTTAAAGCAGACCACTGCTCCCTGGTCTCCGCTGGCCTTGGGCCTTGTTTAGGCCTCTGGATGGCTCATTCCACTGACTTTTGCCATTTAGACCCCATCTTCCATGTTCCTGGGTCCCCACAGTGGCTAGCTGAGTGCCTTAACCACATTTGTTGCATTGTAAGTGACAATAACACTTTTTCTCTTTCCTTCTTTCTTTTTTCTCTCTTTTTCTCTCTTTATTTCTGTGCTGGGGACCAAATGCAGGGCCTTGAGCTCTACCACTGAGCTGTATCCTTAGCTTAGCACTAAATTTTTTATTCAGAAGAGTTACTTTGGCTGGGCCTGGTAGTGCACGCCTGTAATTCCAGCACTCAGGAGGCTGAGGCAGGAGGATTGCCATGAGTTTGAGGCCAGCCTGGGCTACATAGTGAGTCGAAGGCCAGCCTGAACTATGTAGAGACCCTGTTTCAAAAAAAGAAGAGTTACTTTGGCCAAGTATAGTGGTCCATGCCTGTAGCCCCAGCTATTCAGGAGGCTAAAGCAAGAGAATCAAAAGTTTGAGGCCAACCTGAGCAATTTAGTGAGACAATCTCTCAAAATAAAAATATCACAAGGACTGAGGAGAGTATAGCTCACTGGTAGAGTGACCCTGGGCTCAATCCCTATTACTGTGAGAGAGAGAGAGGGAGAGAGAAAAGGAAGGAAGGAAAGAAAGAAGAAGAAAGAAAGGAAAGAAAGAAAGTATTACTTTGAAAATTTTGAAAAAGACAAAAGAGGCTAGGTATAGTGGCACATGTTTATAATCCCAGCACTCAGGAAACTGAGGCAGGAGGATCACTGCAAGTCTGAGGTCAGCCAACTTTGTCCTACTTTTGAACTACATAGGGAGACCCTGTCTCAAACAAACAAAACAAAACAAAACAAAAAGGACAAAAGAAAGCATCTTTAGTTGTGGGATCACAGTCTCCCTGGCTTCTGAGTTTGGGAGAATGGTGTTTGAGATGGAAATCTTTGTCTATAAAAGAACGTCCCCCCACCCCCAGGTAGTCTGGAGAAGCAAGGCAGAAGCTGCCCAGGGTCTTCAGGGCAAAACCTGCAAGCCTTGCCTCTGAGGCCTTGTTTGGGGCCTGCTACTTCCAGGCACTCTGACTATGCCTTCTTGGGCCAAGAACCTTAAAATCAACAGTCTCTAATCCACGCTGGGGTAGGGTATCTACTGTGGGCTATTCAATTCATAATCCCCAACCGGCCCGGAAGTCTCCGAGCCTGGGCGTGCACAAGGCTGCAAACTGGGCCCTGAAAGCTGTTGCACTCACTGGCCAGCCTCCCGGGAAGGGCTGCAGTGCCTCAGTGGTCCACCTGAGGGCCCCAGGAAGCAGCTCAGCAAGGCCCAAGCGTGCTCTAGATGCCAAGGTAGGAGGTGGACAGGGTTTGCTTCCAATGAAAGGAGGTGGAACGTCCAGGGCGGGAGGGATGTGTGGGATCCGGGCTGCGGTGGGAATCCACAGGGCCCGCTGGCTCTTTCTAGGAAGCATTTCCACCTCCCCTGCACAAGGCACTTTGTCAGTGGCTTTCAGGAAAGACTGTCATCATGGAATCCGTCATGGATTTACTACACAGACATTCCCCAGAAACTTACCTCCTCTCCCCAATACCCACCCCAAACAAGAGCATGTTCTGAGTTAGCACCTTGCTCTGGGGCTTCCGGCCTCCCTGGCATGCGGCTCCGCGGCCCACCTGGCTTTGGGATTCCCTAAAGCACCATTGTCCAAGCCCACTCAGCCCAGCTCTGCTGGCTGTTGCCCTATTCATTTTTCAAGGGCCAATGAAAGAAGTCAAAAGTTAAACACTAACAATCAAATAATGAAAATGGTGTACACCAGCACAACTCCCACAGAGTAGATATAAAGAGTTTCATTTCACAAATGAAGACATTGAGGCTCAAAAAGACCAACTCCCAAAGTCACCAGGCACTAAGGGAGTCCCAGGATCAAGAGCCTAAGCCTCTGTTCTTTCTGCTCTATAACAGTGGTTCTTGGAGTGTGGGTCTTGTGGTAGAGCAGCCTCACCTAGGAGGATACAAAACCAGATTGGGCACGTAGCTCAGTGACGGCACTTGTCCAGCATGTGCGAGGCCCCTGGTTCAGCCCCTGGTGCCGCAAACGAAAAGAGCCAACGCTCAGGTTCCACTTCACACCTGCTGAATCCGGCACCCGGGAGAGCCCAACGATTGCGTTGGAACAAATCCTTTGGGTGGTGGCGATCTCAGATCAGGTTTGAAAACCACCGTTCTATTCTGTGCAGTCTAACTGCAGAATTTAGTGCTCTGTCTCTTCTAAGCTCTGTGTTAGACACTTTCATATTGCTTTTGTCACTAAGTTCTTTTAACATCACCTATTTTACAGATGAGAAAATCAAGGCTCAGAACAGTTCAGAAATTTTGCCCAAGATTTAAAATATTATAGTTGGGATCTGAACCCAAACAGGCTCTGGAAACTGTGTCCTTAACCACTACACAACACAGCCCTGTAAGCACAGGCTAGAAACCCCTCGAGATGCCACCAGTCTAAAAGCTTTATAGGAAGTGTTTCTGGATCTTTCCACAGACTAGGAATTTAATGAGGACCTATACTTTGTACCAGCAGCCGGCAAGTTCCAGCAGCCCCAAACCTCATTCAGCCCAGCTGTCGTCCATCATCAGTCTATTTAAGAGGGTCCCATACTTTATTTTCTTCAGGTGCTGGGGATGGAACGAGGGTCCTCAGGCATGCTAGGCAAGCTCTCTACCCATAAGCCACACCCTAGCCCCTGAGCCATAGGTTTTATGGGGGAACCTAAATCCAGAGAGGAAGCCAGACAGGTAAGTGAAGACTACTTTCAGAACAACTAACCATAAAGCAAAATATCAACATTCCACATGACAGTGTAGATGGGTTTTGTGTGTCCCCATCAAATTACGCATTTCCAAAAGGCAAGGATTATTTCATTGGAATTTAAGGCAATTAGAATAAGAAGCAGCAACAGCTAAACCTACAGTCTTTGGCTATAGTCCAGGTAAGAAGACCTAATAAAGCAGATCCTATCTGACTGTGAGATGGGAAAAAGGGAAGGTGGTGAATTTCCCACCCCACCCAGCCCTGAAGAAAGCCTGCCAAATTCCTTTCAGTCCAGTTCAGCAAACACGTTTCTAGCTCCTATCATGTGCTTGGCATCTAGGATACAATAAAGATCCTGTCTGCCTTATAGTTCTGCTCTTCTAATCACCTAAAATAACAAGGCTTATCAGAGAATAAAGTGTATAAAGGGGAAGACAGGAGATAAAAAAAAAAAAAAAAAAAAGCTTTTCAATACAACCCAGTGGATAAATTTCATGGAAACAGGGACTTTGTGTCAACTACTGTGTGACTTAGAGCCTGGCCCCATGTGGAATGAATGAGTGAGTAAATGAGGTATTTACCAGGCACTATATTTATTCAGAAGGGGCTTAAAAGACAGGACCATCATGGGCTAGCTCTACAAACCTCTCTCTTTTTTTTTCTTTCCTGGCACTAGGGGTTGAACCAAGGGTCTCTGCACTGAGCTACATCCCCAGACCTTTTTTGAGACAGGGTCTGGGGCGTGCTTGAACTTGCCACCCTCCTGCCTCAGCTTCCTAGTGTGCTGAGGTTACAGGTGTGTACCAGCACGCCCAGTTCCATGGCCCTCTTATCTGGAGTCCTCTGGGGTGCCGATATGTCTTAGGTCGGTACATCATCATGGCTTCTGTGCACATATGCCTTTACTGTCCCTGTGGTCAGCAGTGCCACGGGTCCCAGCCATTGATAACAGATGACAGATGAGGCAGAGGTAATGTAAGATGAAATCAAGATAGAGAAGTTCCTGAGCCAGGCTTAATGGTGTACACCTGGCATGCTGCTAATGGGGAGGCTGGGGCAGGAGGATCACAAGTTAGAGAAGAGATGCGGCAACGTAATGAGACCCCCATCTCAAAATAGACAAAAAGGGCTGCCCTTAGCCCCTGGCCCAGACCAGCCTGGGAGCAGTTTCTCAGCCCAGGATGATGCCCCAGGACAAGGATGCAGTTGCTGATCCCTGCTGCATCCTCACCCGCTTTCTAAAAATACCAAAGAGCATGAGCTCGCCACCAAACAGCTCTCCAGTTGCTCTCTGGGTCAGTCTTGTTCAGCCCAGTCCTGCCACCTGGCACCTGCTTCCTCCAGGCCTCCTGCCTGACAGCTGGCCCCTGTCATCCCTGTGACAATTTACTGAGACACAGAGTCTGGTCTTGTAGAGGTGGGGACTCCTGAGCAGCCAGGTCCGGCCAGCCCCTGAGCCCCTTCCACAGCCATATGATGCACACATCCTTCCCCCCAGCTCCTTCTGGGGTTTGGATATTAGTATGTACGGGGGTATAACATACAGGCCCAGGACACTGGAGTCAAGACCCAGCACTGCCTCTTAGTAGCCCCATGACCTCTGTTAGTTCATCTACTAAAAAGGAGGGTAATAGGCATAGTGAACTTCTTATTATGGTCAAATTGAGCAGGAACACCCAGCTGGACTGAGTTGGTGCAGTTTTGGGCATAGAGGGGCCACCTGAAGGTTATTGCTGACACAACATAAAGGAGAACGGGAGCTCTGTCGGGGCTGGTTCTCCTGAAGGGGACTAGGCTGTTCTTGTCGCAGAAGGAACTTGGGGATTTGCTAACGTCAAGGATGGCTGCTGTTCGCTTTGGGGGCGCTCTCGTCTTCTTCTCCACTGTGAGTGTTGTACTCTGGTTCCAGTATAGATTTCTTCAGACTTTTAGTGCAGGCACGGACTTACATGGGACACTGCTGTGGGCTCCCAGCCCTTGATTGGATCTTTCAGGTTTCCAGTCCATACATAGACGTTCTACACTCTTCCTGCATTTGGCCTCTGTGTGTGAATGTTGTAACTTGGACTTGTCTTGTATTAAATCTACTTTCTTGCAAACCATTGACCTAGAAAAGTAACTAATACACAAATTGGTACTGGAGAAGTGGGGTCCTTGGTGTGACATTGCCTGGCCATGTAGCTCAAGAGCATTTGGAATTAATTTGGAAATGTTTTGAGAGACTGGCCAAAGAGGTAGCCCTGGAGTGCTCTAAACTCATTATATAGGAGACTCTGGTCAGAGCCTGGAAAACCAGAGTAACTGATGGAAACACTGCTGGTTAGGATAAAGCTCGTGAGGCCTCTGTTGAGGACTGCATTGGCTGCTGGATCCCAGGTGGGAAATGTGTGCTTTGGCAGAGATTGTTCTGCATTTTGCTTGTGTTTGGAGATACTGCCTGGGTGGCAGAAAAATTTTAGTGCAGTCTGGTGATGGGAAGACAGCATAGTTACTGTTGAGGGCTTTTGGGTGGATCTGTGTTGGGAATTGAGAGTGGAGAGCCCGCAGGGTGACTCGAAGCATTTGGCCAGAGGGGAGCTGTGGATTGGAAAGATGAACAGAGGAACACATGGTTGTGGAGAAGAAACAGGAAAATGGAAAAATGACCTGAGGCCTTTTACCAGAAGAGTGTATTTGGGGTGCAGGAGATCTTTTGGGGTGTGTCTTCGTGTTGCCATGCTCTGTTGTTAAAGTTAATGGAAACCAAAAGAGTTTTAAAATTTGGAGCTGTATTTTTTAGTGTGGATGCATTGCATTGTATTGGTATATTGTATTTTTTGAACAGATTATCTTTTTTTGAACAAGCAAATGAGACCGAATGGAGTTGGTGTATATTTGTATGTATAGTTGTAATTTTTGGACACTTGTTTGTAATCAGTTTTGAGACTCCTTTGAATATTTGTTTCTGATGTGGGAAGGAGTACAGTAAGAATTGTAATGTAAATCTGAATAGATCAAGATATATTAACTCTTTACAAATCTGCCAATGGAGACTGTGGTTTAAAGAAATGTGTCTGGTTATCAAGTTGACCAGAGGTGGATTGTGATGGATTTTTTTTTTTTTTTTTTTTTTTTTTTTTTTTTTTTTTTTTTTTTTTGTGGTGCCGGGGATCAAACTCAGGCCCTTGTGCTTGCAAGGCAAGCACTCTAATCACTGAGCTAAACCCCCAGCCCCGTGATGGACTTATTATTGTGGTCAACCTGCGCAGGAACGCTCAGCTGAACTGAGTTGGTGGGTTCTGGGTGTACAGGATCCACCTGAGGATTGTTGCCGACGCAACATAAAGAACAGGAAGATAGGGGCCGGCAGTTTCCCAGGAGAAGCTCTGTTGCATGGCTCATTCTCCCGAAGGGAACTCAGCTGTTCTTGTCACAGGAGGAGCTCGGGGCCTTGCTGTCATGGGGATGGCAGCCGTTTGCTTTGGGGCAGTTCTGATCTTCATCTCCTCTGTGTCATACGCTGGCTCCAGTGTAGATTTCTTCAGCCTTTTAGTGCAGACACAGATGTACATGGGACGGTGGTGTGGGCTTCCAGCCCTTGATTGGTTCTTTCTGGTCTCCAGTGCATAGACAGACATTCTGCACTCTTCCTGCATTTGGCTTATGTGTGCAAGTGTTGTAATACATAAATGTCCGTATTTAATCTGCTCTCTTACAAACCATTGACTCTAGAAAAATAACTAATACGGTAAGATTTGTTTTCTGATCACAAAACAGCAATAATATTAGCCTATTTTTAAGCATGCACAGGTATTCATATGCATAGATAAGCTGATAGGATATGGACTAGAATATCAACAGTGTCATCTCTAAGCAATAGGATATGAGGTGTTCTCTTTTTTGTTTTATCTGTATTTTCTCTTTCCTCCCTTCTCTCTCTTTCTTTCTTTCTTTCATGCTAGGGATGGAACCCAGAGTCTTACCCACACTAAACATTGCTCTACCACTGAGCTATACCACCAGCCCTGTACTTTCTAGTTTCTCAATGAATATATGCAACAAAAAATGTTAAAATAACAACCACATAGTTAGTATTTAACTATTTGTCTTGACTCGCAGGACAGTTTGAGAACAGTGTTTATGGAAGCGGCTTACAAACTGTAGAGCACTTTGTAAGTGGAAGGGGTTCTTTTTTTTAAATTTCTTTTTTTTTTTTCCCCCCTTCAATGCAGAGGATTGAATCCAGGGCCTGATTTAAGCATGTTAAGCAAGCATTCTACCACTGAGGTACTCCCTTGGCCCTTTGTATTTTTTAAATTTTGAGACGGGGTCTACATAGCCCAGGCTGGCCTCAAACTTGGGACCTTCCTGCTTTAGCCTCCTGAGTAGCTGGGACTACAGGTGTGTGCTGTCTTACCCAGCCCGAGGGTTTCTTACTATGGTTTTTCCTGCTGACAGTTTGGAAGCACAGGGAGGGTACAGAAGAGCTTCCCTCTGACCCACACCAAACAGCCCTGGATTAAACAGGATCCCTTGGACTTCAGGGTTGGGTCTGTCCTCCTTGGTAGAAAGGAGAGAGGATGGCTGTGGATATGATGTCTTAGCTGAGGTGAGGGCGTGATTGTAGGGATCTACAACCTGGCATGCATGGCGAGTGACTCAGTAGCAGCACTCAAGTGCTCACTATATGCAGTCCCATCTACTCCATTCTGAGAAGATAGCTCTGTTTGCTTTCCTGCCAGTCAACAAGTATTTGTTGAGCATCTGTCTATCTGGGGCAAGTTGGAACACAGAGAATGTGGCATAGATATAAATGATTGGGGGCTGTGATTAATTATTGGAGAGGTGCAAATGAAGGGGGAGATCAGGAGCGCCCCAGCTTGGGAGGTCAGGAGATGCTGTGGGTCTCAGTGCCACCTCAGCAGGGTGTTAAAGGACAAGACTCGGAGTTGCCCACCTGGTAGCACAGAGCCTCCCTTGGGAACCAAGACCCCAGTGGGGAAGACTGATAAACACGTGGGTGAAAGGTTTCCAAATGGAGATGTGGGGGACGTACCTGAGTGGTAGAGCAATTGCCTAGCATGCTGAGGCCCTGGGATCCTTTCCAAACCACACACACACACCCCCACGGGGGTGGGGGGGAATTGTATAGCTCACAATAACCTGTCAATAACCTGTGGGGCCCAGTGCACAATGAACATGTAGGACCTTTTACGCATGTTTCTTAAGAATTTCATGATGGCAACTATGGAGCATTAAACTAAGTTTGGGGTCCTTCTCAGTGCTGGGACCTTCGAAGCCAGCCTGGCTGACTAGTACGGTAAGTGTAGGAGAGAAGGATTGGGATTTGTTGCCAAGAGGGCTAGACCCTTGGGAAACCCAGTGTCTGCCTCGTTGTTTGCATTTTGGGTCAAGTTTGGCCCCTAGAAGGTGAGGCCACCTAGCCACATCTGGTTCTTTATGTGACTCTTTCCTCTGGGGCCCCTGGGATGGTCCACCTTTCTCAGACGAAGGTGCCCGCAAGGCCAGAGGCTCTTAGTTCTTCACTCAAGAATCAAGCCTGGGGGCTGGCAAAGAACAACTTCATATGCCTTCTATATTGGAAGCGGTGGGAACTGCTTCTCACTGGGAAAGGTCAACTCCACTTACAGGCTTTCAATTTGTCTGGTGTGGTGGCACCTGCCTGTAATCTCAGCATGCTGGAGACTAGCAGGAGGATCACAAATTCGAGGCCAGCCAGAGCAACTTAGTGAGACCCTGCCTCAAAATAAAATTTTAAAAAGACCCGGGGATA
>PVJO010017838.1:0-38155 GCA_004026905.1 Hystrix cristata | reverse complement strand
ACTCATGGTGATCCTCCTGCCTAAACCTTCCAAGTGCTGGGATTACAGGTGTGTGCCACTGTTTTAAAATCACCCAGAAAACAGTGCAAACAAGCAAACATGACAATGGGAATTAAATTAGGGTAGTAAATACGTGTTATTGGTTTCTTCTTGTTTTTCTGTAGTTCTTAAAGTCCCAGTGAAGGAAAAACATTTTAGTTTTCTGAATATAAAATCTGATTATGGTATTGAAGAAGCATCTCCCTTGGGCTCTGTGCTGGGGTCAGAGGAGGGAGAAGATCTGGTCATGCCTTAGTCACCCTGGGCCTGTGACAACAGTTACTCAAGGCTATTGGTCCAGATGGCTGAAGAAACGTGCTAGGAAGGTGATACCCACAGGGCTCCTCGGGAGGAGTGGGAAGAAGTGGGCCAAGGTGGGGGGATCCCAGCTTGTGTGGGCAGAGCAATGGGAGCTGCCAGGCCAAGGGGCTTTGGATTTCATCCCAAAGGTAGCAGGAGCCATGAAGAAGCTTAGGTAGGGAAGTGGCAAAAAGGGTCTGAAATTACATTTCTGCAGGTTCCACCTTTGTAGAGAAGGAATGGGGGTGGGGTCCGGAGGTGAGGCTGGGAAACTCTGGGGAGGCTTTGCAAAGTCCAGATGAAAGATGAAGGACCACAGCCACGAGAGGAGGCCTGAGGACAGGGGAACGGCGAGAGTTTGGAGGGTAGAGTGGGCAGCGTGGTATGGATCTGGGGCGAGGGACTGGGAGGCAGCCTTAGTGCTTCCTGACTTCTGCCCTGGAGGTTGGCGGAGAAGGAAGATGCAGTGACACAGGTTGGGACAGGTCCTAAGAAGGGGTGAGAGCCAGGATGCCAACATCGCTAAAAGACTGCCTGGGCAGTGACATTGGAGGGAGCTCTTTCTCTTCTTGGGGAGACTGGGAAGCAGGTGTTCTGGGTAAGTGGGGACCGAGTGGGAGATTTATCACCAGGAGACAGCAGACTGAGGTCTGGCAGTCACGCCATCCTGGGAGGGCTAACTGGCACCACAGACACATTGTCTGCTTCTGTAAACAGGGACTCGTTCTTCCCATGCTCTAGGTTGTGGGAGGATTAAGGGGATAACACAGAGCAAGTGCTTGGCACCGAGCCTGGCACTGACCAAACAGGGGGATCCTGTCCCCTTTTCTCCATTTCCCATCACAACTATGCCCGGCATCTTCTGCCTCCATCATCCCGGGCTGCTTCTCCCTGTAGCCCGTGTCCCCTTGACCCAGTTAAAGTAAGAGAGAAGGAATGAATCTACTCTCTGGCTCCATCCTGCCCCGCTTCTGCCCCAAAGGGAGAGAGATCCATGGACTGAGGTCAGAGCCCTGGATTAGCTGTGTAATCCTCAGCTTGGCCTGGGCAATCTCTTTCCCTGCCCAGGAGAGGGGGCCTGGGCCCGGTGCTGCCCTGCCCATCTGCGAAACTTCAGACAGGAAGGGGATGTTTTGGGTGCCTCTTTTAGAAGCATCACTGCAGTTAACTGTTTCAGGCATGTCAGTCTGCCGGTTGGCGGTGTGCAGCACATTCTGGGAGGGAATGAAAGCCTGGACTAGAATCCAGCTGTACCAGCAGTGCAGACCTGCCACAGACAAGAGAGAAGTCCTTCCGAGCCTCGTTTTTCTTTTCATGTATAAAATGGAGTTAACATCACCCAGGGCTGCTGCACCCTCTTATATAAGAAAACAGGTGCAAATGAGATGTGTAAATAGCATATTTCTAGAGAGAGAAGAAAAGATGATCATAGCTCAAGAGAATAGAAGGTGTAGCTCCTTCCTGTGAGGCCTGGAAGTATGAGCTGGGGAGAGATGACCCAAAAGGGCACTCTTACACCGGAACCAGGGTGAGATCCCAGGGCCAACGACAAGAGTTAGGCTCCCAAGCAAAGGGCAGCTACACAAGTATCCTGATGCCTAATGAGGCCAGGAAGAGGTTCTGGGAGGTCACAGCAGTGGCCTAGGTATGATGGCCCTGGCAGAGGAAGGGGTGGTGGAGTCCTTAAATATAACTGGGCCCTGATTCCAAAGGAAGTAGAGACCATTCTAGTACTCTGAGCAGGAGTGCCAAGTGCTGGACCCTCCTGACCAGGGCTCGGAGGGCTCAGCAGTACTGGCAAGAGCACGTGCCAGGCACCTACCACATCACTGTCACCAGACAAGGTCCAAGGTCCTTATCTGCACCGAGGTAAGGAACCTACCTTACCTGCAAAATATGATACAGGTTCACTGAGACTCCTATCAAGGAAAAAGAATTTTCAGGATAGGTCATTAAGAGGCATACAGGGATTTATTAGGCAGAAATTTAAAAGTACACACTCAGAGAATGCACCTCCTCAAGAGAGACAGGCTCACTATTTCCTGGAACTGGGAACATTTATGCTTCTCTTAAAGGTGTGGAAATCCCAGGAAAAGGTGGCCCACCTCCCAGAAGGGTACTGGCTCGTTTTACAGGTGTGAGCCCAGTTTCATCGTTTGTTTATGTATTTTTTTTTTAAAGATGGATAATTTAAGCGTTGAGTTCTCTCAACCTGTTATTTTATTAAGTTCCTGCTACAGTATTCTTGAGGAATTTGAGGTGCGATGGCTCTGGAAGAAAAGGAGTCTAAATTAACCAAGGGGAGGCCCGTATCGATCGCCTTGGGTAATTTTTTTTTTTTTTTTGTGGTGCCGGGGATTGAACTCAGGGCCTTGTGCTTGCAAGGCAAGCACTCTAATCACTGAGCTAAATCCCCAGCCCCCGCCTTGGGTAATTTCGACTGGGTCTTTTGAGTTGCATTCTTTCTAAAAGTACAAATTTTAGTTATAATGTTCTTTGTCTCCTTTTTACCCATTTTATTTCTTCTATCCTACCTCATCGTCTCTCTCTTTCACCCCAAGGAGGAGTCCGGACGCACCCGCTCCGGGAAGACCTCCACGAAGAACTCCTGCGGGCCTGAAAGTCGCACCACTCTCTGCGTGGCACACGGATGCCCGGGACGCTGTCTGCAGGGCTCCCACCGGACAAGCGCAATCACAACTCGCCTGCTTCTCCCCTCTTCCCCCTACACACTCGTGCATATATAGCAGGGACACACTAAATAGAAAATTTGTAAGAAGTGGAACACACCCAGATCCAGCAAAAAAGGCAAGTGCGAGGTTTTTAAACTACAGGTTTGAAAGGTCGGGCCGACTCACTAGTAAACGCGCGCTGGGACAGGCCACCCCCTCCCAGAGAGACTACATCTCCCAGAAGCCCCAGCGCCAACCAGGCCACTTCCGGACCGACTCCCTCTGTCCGTCCCGGTGAGCGGGGCCAAGGGCGGAACCGAGGGCAGGGCGGGACCAAGGGCAGGGCGGGACCAAGGGCAGGGCGGGACCAAGGGCAGGGCGGGGGGGTGGCCTGGGCGCGCCGCCAACCCGGGGGCGCGTGATGACGCTCTTCCTGTGCGCCGCCTAGTGTCTCTGTCGAGCCGGTCAGTCGGCTCCGCGCCGTGAAGGTGACAGCGGGAGGTGACCGGCTTGGCCCCCGCGATGCTGGCGGCACGGCGGCTGCTCGGCGGGTCGCTCCCCGCGCGGGTATCTGCGCGTTTCAGCGGCGACACGGTGAGGCCCAGCCTGCCTCGGGCCTGGGGTGTTCGCGGCCCGGGTCTGGCCGCCGCGCCTCTGCGCTCGCGGTCCCTTGGTTCTGTGGTGCCTTCTGCAGAGCCCTCCGTTCTCCCCATTCCCGGCAGGAGCGCTGCCGCTCTGGCTTGGTCGTGGAAGGGGAACGGTCCCAACAGAAGGCCGATTGCCCCCACTCTGGATATCTGGCTTACTTTAACAGTCTCGGCCTAGCGAGAAGTCTTGCAGGTTGTGAAGGGTTCTAGTTTCTCATTCCTTCTTTACAGGATTGTAGGGTGTGATGGGATCATTGGCCCGTTTTTGCACGTGAAAAACAACTTTGGAGAGAGATGCGCACCTCCTACACCTCTTACCAGTACTCTGCTCCCTGTAGTGGCCGAGAAGCGCTTTTAAAGGGATGGGAGTCTGGAAGTCAGGTCCTCTTAGCCCTCATCCAGGATGCTCTCTGCTAGCTCATGTGGAATTCCAGTCCCCACCTGACCATTTTATTCCAAGTAGACTCCCTCCGTCCCGTTTGTTTCCCAGCCCAGTGAGGCCCCCTTCCTTTTCTTTTCCTTTCCTTTCTTTTCTTCCTTCTTTCCTGTTTTACATCAGCAAACACATTTTGTCTCTTTAGCAGAGTTAATAAGATAAAGCCTCTGCCTAACCCAAGTTTTGGTTCAGCTAGACAGCCAGGCAAATAAATGCACGTGCCATCATATTGGTTTTGGGGAGAGTATGATGCCATGTTTCAAGTGCAGGTTTTGGCCATAGACAGTCCTGGACTCAAATTCCATCTGCACCTTTGGCTGTGTAACTTGCATAAGTTTCTTTTACTCTGAGCCTCAGCATCCTCCCCTTTAAAATGATAGGAAATCATTCCTGTCTCAGGGTAGTTAGGAGGACGAATTGAGATTTTGGTTATAAAGTGTTTAGTCCAGTACCTGCTCAATAGGACATGTTTAAGTGGTAATAGTAACTATGATGCTTCAAAGAGTAGGTTGTTTTGTTTTGTTTGTTTTTGAGACACGGTCTGGCTCTGTAGTTCACGCTGGCCTTGAACTCACTATGTAGCCCAGGCCAGCGTTGAACTCAAGGCAGTCCTCCTCCCTCAGCCTCCCAAGTGCTGGGATTACACGTGTGCCCCACCATGCTCAGCTCCAAAGAGTTTTGAGGCTTCGGTCTCCGCCCTGTCTCCTGCCTAGCCCCTTCTAAGCAGGGGGACTCAAGAATCTGTAGTGTCTGGGCCAGCCTCTCATGGCCCCAGAGCTCTGCTGGGCTTCCTAACCCTCTGTCTCCCCAGACAGTGGCTAAGAAAACCTCATTTGGCTCACTGAAAGATGAAGACCGCATCTTCACCAACCTGTATGGTCGCCACGACTGGAGGTGAGACGGTGCCCTTGGCCTGCAGGGTCCCCTAGTAGGGCCTCTCTTTCATTACCTTCCCCATTCTGTGCAGGCTGAAAGGTGCCCAGAGTCGAGGTGACTGGTACAAGACAAAGGAGATTCTCCTGAAGGGCCCTGACTGGATCCTTGGTGAGATCAAGACATCAGGCTTGCGGGGTCGTGGAGGTGCCGGCTTCCCCACTGGCCTCAAGTGGAGTTTCATGAATAAGCCCTCAGATGGCAGGTTTGTAGGGAGATACTGGGATATGGTTGCAGTAGAGACCTTGGTGGTGGACCTTGGGGCTATTTCCTTAGAAACTACAAAATAAATAGGGTGGGAAAGTGTTCCTGGGCTATAAGTGGATTGGCTAGTTCTCTCAGGACTTCCTCAGGGAAGGCTGGAAGTGTAGCAGAATCAATCTGATATAAGATTTTGATTCAGAGAGGCTTAGTTGTTCAAATCTCAACTTTTACCTCCTACTAATTGTTAAGCTTTTCGAAATCTGGCCTTTTCGAGCCTTAAATTTTTTTTTTTTTTTTTTTTTTGAGACAGGGGTCTCACTAGTTTAGCCTGGTTTTAAACTCACTTTGTAGCCCAGGCTGGCCTCAAATTCACTCCCATCCCCCTACCTCAGCGTCCTGAGTACTGGGATTACAGGCGTGTGCCACCACGCCTCCCTTTAAATTTCTTTTTTGTGTGCAGGTATAATGATACCATGCCAGAATTAAAGAGATAATGTTCGTTCAGTTTTTAGCCAATACTTTGGTTGGCACACAGAAGATAATAAAAGTCAGCTTCTTCACCCTTCTTTTGGCTCCAGAGACGTAGTGGAGGTTGGGGAAGTCTCTTTATGAGTAAGAGCAGAATTTGACTCCCCAGGGAAAGCACAGGGAGAGACATTTGCCCTTTCCAAAAATGGACTGGGCATTGAGCTCCCTATCATTGGTGGTGAGCAAGCAGAGCCCC
The DNA here is from genome assembly GCA_004026905.1 of Hystrix cristata. Classification (NCBI taxonomy): domain Eukaryota; kingdom Metazoa; phylum Chordata; class Mammalia; order Rodentia; family Hystricidae; genus Hystrix; species Hystrix cristata. The sequence goes on along the minus strand of PVJO010017838.1, from coordinate 32,200 downwards.
TGGGCACATGGGAGGACAGAGAGGGACTGGGTATTGGAGGAAACATCTTCAAGGCTCTCCCAGGTGGAGCAGGGATGGCATGTGGTTTAGGGCTCAGTCCTGGTGTGCATGTGGTCTGTCTGACCTGTGGGCCCCCACAGGCCCAAGTATCTGGTGGTGAATGCAGATGAGGGAGAGCCAGGCACCTGCAAGGACCGGGAGATCATGCGCCACGATCCTCACAAGCTGGTGGAAGGCTGCCTGGTGGGGGGCCGGGCTATGGGTGCCCGTGCTGCCTACATCTACATCCGTGGAGAATTCTACAATGAGGCCTCCAATCTGCAGGTGGGTGGGAAGGCGTAGACAGATAGGTGTCCAGTGTGTGCTTACATGCCCCTTCCCCAGCACAGCTACTATTAGATGTTTGCACTTGTCTGTCAGGGGTCCAGCAGGGAGTGTGGTGACTGCCCCTGTGCATCCTGACTGGAACTTGGCCCCCAAAGCCTCCTTCTCTGGACTCTTCCTTTATGCTCCAGAGCCTCAACTTGGAAAGCCTGCAAAGGCCATGTGACTCTGAAGTCATAGGTGACTCCTTGAGGCAGGGGTGGGCTGGGGAACTCACACCCTCGTCCCATAGGTGGCCATCCGAGAAGCCTATGAGGCAGGTCTGATTGGCAAGAATGCCTGCGGCTCTGGCTACGATTTCGATGTGTTTGTGGTGCGTGGGGCTGGAGCCTACATCTGTGGAGAGGAGACGGCACTCATCGAGTCCATTGAGGGCAAACAGGGCAAACCACGCCTGAAGCCGCCCTTCCCTGCCGACGTAGGTAAGACCCTGCCTGACCTGGGCCTTGTTTTGGGGTCCTATGGAATCCTGGGTCTGGCCAGGTTCCCCTGGATGGTTCTCATGGTCTTTCTCAGGGCCCTCTGAACTGAGGTCAATCAAGAGATGGGGGTGGTGATAACATGCAGTGCTGGCCGGTGCCACCCATAGTACCTCAGACCCAAACCAGACACCCAGGTCCACTGGCTTTGTGCTCTGCCTTCCCGGAACCTGATCTGGGAGCCTGGGGTGTGACGGTAAACAGGTGATACAACTCTTCTGGAGTTCGGGGTTCAGCTGGGACAGGAAAGATGAGGGAATGGAAGAGCAGGGGCCCTGTGCCATGGGAGCAAAACTGAAACAGACCTCACCGCCAGGAAACCTGCCCCAGAGGCCACGGTCCCTTCTCGTTTCCCTGAAGGAGTGTTTGGCTGCCCCACTACTGTGGCCAATGTGGAGACGGTGGCCGTATCCCCCACCATCTGTCGTCGTGGGGGTACCTGGTTTGCCAGCTTCGGTCGAGAACGCAACTCAGGTACCAAACTGTTCAACATCTCTGGCCACGTCAAACACCCCTGCACAGTGGAAGAAGAGATGTCTGTGCCCCTGAAGGAGCTGATTGAGAAGCATGCTGGTGAGGTCAGGGGCCGGCCTGGGGCGGGGAGAGAGTGGAGGATGGGAGCTGGGCTGGGTCTGGGGGCTGACAAAGGTCCTGGCTCAGGACTAGGCAGGTGTGCCGGCCTTAGCCCTGACTCTCCTTTTGGGAACTCACTTGGGACCCCAGGGGGTGTCACAGGTGGCTGGGACAATCTCCTCGCTGTGATCCCTGGTGGGTCATCGACCCCACTGATCCCCAAGTCCGTGTGTGAGACGGTGCTGATGGACTTCGACGCACTCGTGCAGGCACAGACAGGCCTGGGCACAGCTGCAGTGATCGTCATGGACCGCTCGGTAAGGGCTGGTCTCTTACCCCACCCAGTTTTCCTCATGCTAGTCTGTTTGCTGTCCCTCCCTGGGCCTCTCTGAAAACCCCCTGGCCAGCTCTCGGGTCCCAGTTGCTGCAGCCTGAGATACCCATAGGGTGGGAGAGGAAGAGAGCAGGGTACTCTGCAGAATGCCCCGGAGTCCAGGCAGTACTGGGGCTGGGGAGGCTGGAAGAGGCCAGAACTTGAACCTGGGCAGGCAGGCTGCTGCTGGGGCTGAGGCCTAGGCTTCTGTCTGGCCTTGGGCATCTGCTTACTGCTCCTCGTCTCCCAGACTGACATTGTGAAAGCCATCGCTCGCCTCATTGAATTCTACAAGCACGAGAGCTGTGGCCAGTGCACCCCCTGCCGCGAGGGTGAGCATCTCGGCAGCCTGGGTCTGCTTGATGTGGCTTCACGTGGTCTTCACCCCACCCATGTGGCTTGCCTCTTCGAGTGCTGTCCCTGGTCTTGACTGTGGGAGACCAGCAATCCCCTTGCTGCTGTGGCTGCAGGTGTGGACTGGATGAACAAGGTGATGGCCCGCTTTGTGAAGGGAGACGCACGGCCAGCTGAGATTGACTCTCTGTGGGAGATCAGCAAGCAGATAGAAGGCCACACCATCTGTGCTCTGGGCGATGGGGCTGCGTGGCCCGTGCAGGTACTCACTGCCCTGCCGTGTGATGCTAGGGTGAGCGTGCTGAGAGCCCAGGGCGTGGGGATTGCTGGACTATGCTTCACACAGTGCCTCCCTCTATCCCTCTCCTAGGGTCTGATCCGCCACTTTCGGCCAGAGCTTGAAGAGCGGATGCAGCGGTTTGCCCAGCAGCACCAGGCCCAGCAGGCCGCCTCCTGAGCCCAGTACCCTGACCTGTCTCACTTCCCTCTGGGATCCTGGGCATTAAAGCAAGTGCCCCCCACTTTCTTGTTGTAGCTCATCAGTGACTTTGTCCTTAATCCAGCCACCACCCACCATCCACCCCTCGTGGAGGTCTGTTTCCCTCCTTTAGTGTAAAAAGCAGGGTGGGAGGGCCGGATCTGGCCCAGCACAGGTCTCTGCTGCTGGCCCAGCACAGGTCTCTGCATTGTGGGAGACAGAACAGGCAGGTCTACCCTGTGAAGTGACAGCAGGGAAGGTAGGGCAGGCACATGGCCTGAGAAAGGACAGGCTCTGGTCTGGCCAGGAGATATTTATTTTGGCTTCAAGATTTGGAGTGGGTGAAGGTGAAACATGGGAGCAGGAAAAGTAAGCGGTGGGCCTAGCAGGTGGGGCAACCCAGGCGCTCCTGCCAGTTCCAGGGTCGTCCTGGCTGCTATGAGGGGAGGCCAAAGGCGGACCTGTGGCTAGTCACCGAGCTGGGGGGGGCACACTGTCCAGCGGGTGCCACAGCTCCAGTCGGTGGTCACTGTGACCCAGGCACTCTCGCCAGTGGCGCAGGCGCTCTCCACTGGCCTGGCCGCTCAGCTGCACACCACCTGTAGAGGGAGAAGTTAGGGGCCTGGCAGGACCTCAGGGGGCTCCCCCAAGCACCCTGTATTCTGGCTCACCAATGAAGTCGTCAGCTGTGCCCAGGTCGTAGTCCCACACGGACACCAGTAGCGCCTTCTCAGCCAGCTCCTCGCGAGGACCTGCGTAGAAGAATTCCTGCAGGGAGAGGGCAGGAAGGAGGAAGGTGGTCCTTCACGACTTCGAAAGCAGACCCGGGCCAGGGCTGTGCTTGGCTCACCTCATTGAACTCGGGGTTCAGGGTCTTCCTCCGAACACTGGTCTTGTATTTAGATTTCTTCCCCGAGTTTGGATGCAGGAAACTGGTAAGGAAAACAAGTGGATGAGATGTGGCCCTGGAGAGGTGAGGATCTGCCACCTCACCCTTACTGCCCGCCTGTCCACCCTTTTACACTCACAGGCGGACAAAAGGATCTGAGTAGCCATTAGCATCCATGGGGGCCAGGTGGGCGCAGCGCAGCACGCCCACCAGCAGGCCACCCCGCTGGGAGCTGTAGCATAGGGACAGCAGGATGCGCCCACGTTCCTCCTCTGCCGCCTCTGGCTCCACTTCCTCCTGCAAGTGCAGGCTGTGGTCAGCCCCATCCAGCCCAAAGCCCACACCCCCATGTCCAGGACCCAGATATGGGATTCAAGCTGGCTACAGAGAAATCCAGGCAAAGATTTAACTTGCCTGGGTTGGTGGTACCCTCTAAGGCCTGAGAAGGAGGGAGCCCACTGGTCAGTTGAGCATGTCTTTGTCATGGGGGGAAGGGAACTGATGTGCCACAAACAAGCCAGGGCCTTCCTAAGTGGCCTCCAGCAAGTGCCCATAACCACCCCCTGCCAGGCCAGCCCAGTTGCCATGGCAGCAGCTCTGGGAAGCTGTTCCCTACCCAGGGACCCACGGATGAGCAGGTGTCTTCACCTCCAACGTGCACTCTCTTTGCCCTTACCACCCTGGGACCAGATGCTGAATGTTCTTTGCCACACTCTGGATCCATTGTGCCCCCAACTCAGAAGATGCCTGGGAAGAGTGTGGCCCCTCTCCCACGCTTAGTGTAGAACTGGGCTGCAGGGCCCAGTCACCTGGTCACAGGCAGTTCTCAGGAGCATTCCGTGGGCATCTGCATGCACCATGGCATTGTAGTGCATGGGGTCTGGGATAGGAGATGGGTGTTGCAGGGTGCTCCACCACCCTACCCGGGCTTCACAGGCCTGGTTTGGTTAATTGGCAGCTGCAGCAACTTGTGGCTCCACTAGGGGGCGGACACCAGACACTTTGTTCACCGAGGAGCTGGTGGAGGGCCTGCTTTTAAAAAGGTACCTACCCTTCCCGGGCCACAGAGACTATGGTCAAGTGTTTGGTCTCAGGTAGGGTCGAAGAAACCCTGCAGTCACCTTCAGTGCCTCCGAGCCTCTCTAGGACAGGCAGGCCCTGAATTGGCACCCACACTGGCCCCACCAGCCAGGGAGCCCAGCTTGTTATTTTCTCGTTTTGTCCAGCCCTCCCACCTCTGGCCATAGTGAGATACCCCCTTTCAGCCTCTGCCTCAAGGTTGCCAGGTCTCTGCTGGTTTGTCTCAGGGACCCCTGCTGTTATGCTGCCCTGGCAAAGAAGTCAGTCCCCCTGCTCAGCCACTGGGCCCTGTCCCTTCCTGGGGTCTAGGAGGGCTCCAAGCCCATGGGAAAAAAATGACGCCAAATTCTTCCAAGCCCATCTCTGCCCTGTCAGACCCATTTCAGCCTGGGCCCTCAAGTCCTGCCATCCCGCCCCCACTCAGTGCAACTGGCCTACCCACCTCGTCATACAGGGACATGCCACGGGCCGTGTCCAGGCTCTTGGGCCTCTTGGTCTGGAAGAGCAGACAGGGTGGTCACCTTAGCCACACACTGCCCAGGTCCCCCTGCTTGCTCCTCCCTCTTGGCTCCATTACAAGGCCACCACACAGCCCCACTCACCAGCCTCCGCTTCTCCAGACAGATGTCAAAACTCCTGGCTCTGTTGGGCACCAGCTTCCTCAGGGGCACCCGGAGCTCCCCCAGGGGAGGCGCCCGCCGGCGTCGGCGAAGTCGTGGGTCCTCACACACACACAACCTGATGGCTGCCCAGGTCACACTTGGCCGTATAAGCCCCATCCCCCAGCCCTGCCCCCTGGTGGCTTGGGCCCAATCCTCACCGAAGGGTCTTGTGCCCAGCATCCTGGCGGGTGAAGCCATGATAGGTGAGTGTCTCCTCCCAGACAGGTCCCCTTGTGCCCCGAACAGTGCGGGTCCGAAGCTGGCTGGCCTGGGGGCCAGGCAGGGGTGGGGATCAGCCACCCCTCCCTCCCTGCCTTTTCAATCCCATCAGCTGACATGCAAGCCCTGCGGTAGGGAAAAAGCAGAGGCCAAAGGGCAGCAGCAGGGGCCTGGGTCTTGCCCTCACCTTGCTGGCCCCTGGCAGCAGATTGGCTTTGACATAGGTGTCCACGGAGCCTGAGGCTGGTGGCTTGAGGCCCTGGGAACAGACAGTGGATGTCAGGTAGGCCTGTGGCCCAGCCCTGGCTCCCAGGGACCCTCATCCTCATCCTCACCTTGGCCCTGTGGGCAGTGCAGTGCAGGGTGCTGTTGTCCGCATCAAAGAGAAGCGTGAATTCAAGGGTTCCCAGGGCAGCTAAAGGCAGGTGGCAGGTACAGTCAGCCCCTGACGTGGCTGACCTTCCCCTCCATGGGAGAGTGCCTAGTCCCTTTAGGTGGATGCTAGGCATGCCTTTTGCCCCACCTAGGGATGACCCCTTGGCCTCTCCCCTACTCACTGCTGTCATCCGAGTCTGCCTCTGTCTCTGGATCACTATGCAGCTGGGCTGTGGAGTAGGTGTCTGGGGCCAAGACTGGGAGCAGGTCTGGGCTGCGTGGTGCAGGCTTTGCAAAGGGGTAGAAGTGCGGGAAGTAGTCAGAGATGAGGCGGATGGGCCGGATGGGGCCTGGGCTCACGTCGATGGCCATATGCTCCTGCATGCTCACCCGCGGTGGCCGCCGCCATCCCTCTGGTGCTGTGGCCGCCATGGGGGCTCGGACACGAGGCCTGGGGTCAAGGAAGCCCGAGCGGACTGAGGTCAGGGCCACTGCATCCAGCCAATGAGACGTAGCACGGAAGCATCGCAGGGATTGCCTGGAAGTCCTAGAACAGAGTGCAGGATCCCGAGGTCAAGGCTGGCTGGTTGGGGTCCTGGCCTGGAGAGTCGGGCAGGTGTGGGAGGGACCTGGAGCAGGGAGTCCTCCCTGCTGAGCTCCTCACCTGCTGAGTGCAGCTGGCTTGGTCCGCTGCTGCTGGTGCCTGCTGTGCCCTCTGGGCCACAGAGCCCTGTGACTGAGGGTGTGACAGGCAGCAGGAGGGGCACAGAATCTGGAGCTCACACCTTCCCATCCTCACCCTCAGCACCACCCCCTCCTGCCTCTGCCCCTCAGTTCACACACTGTCAGAGGGAGTTATTTTTACCACCATCATGTGGTCCTGCACCCAGGTGAGGAGGCTGGAGGGCCAGAGGTGACAAAAGGGGTGGGGGTGGTGTTATGTGGGGAGAGGAAGTAGGGTGTGTAAGGAGGGAAGAAAGGTGGAGGAAGGAAGTAGGGGTGCTGAGGTGCATGTTGGGAGGAGGGGAGAGGCACATGGAAGTTGGGGGGCGCAGGGAGGAGGGCCCCACAGTCTGGTCCCCCTTGAGGTACAAGATCACTTCAGCGCCCCTCTATCCCTCTCCTGGCTGGAAACACAAATATAACCATGCTTGAGGGGTGTGCCCTTGCTTCCTCATCAAGGAAGTTCCCTTTGACCTCATGGTGGCTCTCAGCTTTGTGGGGCCCTCCCCCCAACCTCCTCCACCTGTTGCTCTTCTTGTCTTCAGTTCCCCAGGCCTTGCCCACCGTACCTGCTGCCTGGACTGGCCTTTCACCCCGTCTCCTGCCACCTCAGGCCCAAGGTCGCCCCTCCAACAGACCTCAGCTGGCTTTAACTCCCCAGTCCCCCTTCCCCATTTTCTTCCTAGTTTTCTGGTATTTAAACATTTTTAATTGAAAAATAATAATTGTAGATATTTATGAAGTACAATGTGATGTTTTACTGTAAGTGTGCATTATAGAAATAGTAAATCAAGCTAATGAATATACCCATTGCCTTGACTACTTATCACTTAGGGCTTAAGAACATTAAAAATATTTTTTCAGTACTAGGAACTGAACCTACGGTCTTTGCACTGAGCTACATCCCCAGTCATTTTTAAATCTTTTTTTTTTTTTTGAGACAGGGTCTTGATAAATTGCAAAATTGTCCAGGCTGGGCTCAAACTTGCAATCTTCCTGTCTCAGCCTTCTAGAGTGCTAGGATTACAGGCATGCACCACCATGACCAGCTTAAAATCTCCTATTTTGATAGTGTTACTAACTACGGTGGCCATGCTGTGCACTTGTCACTAAAGTTCGTTCCTCCTGTAACTGAAGCCCTGTGTCCTTTGACTCCCATTTCCCTTTCCCCACCCCAGCCTCTGGTGACCACTTTTCCACTCTCTGCTTCTAGCAGGTCAACTTTCTTAAATCCCACTTAAAAGCAAAGTCATGCAGTATTCGTCTTTCTGTGCCTGGCTTATTTCACTAAGCACGTTATCCTCCACTTCATCCACGTTGTTGCAAATGACAATATCTTTTCAAGGCTCAATAATATTCCATTGTGCGAATAGCCTGTATTTTCATAATCAGCTGAACACTGAGGCTGATTCCACATCCTGGCTTGAGAATATACTGCAATGAATACGATGGCACAGATACCTCTTTGACATACCAGTATTTATTCCTTCGAGAAGTGGGATTGCTGGATCATATGGTAGTTCTTTTAGTTTTTTAAGAACCCTCCATACTGTTTTCCAAAAATGGGTATATAATTTACATTCCCACCAACAGTATACAGGGATTTCTCTTTCACATGTTCCAGACACTTCTCTTACATCATTTTACTTATTTTGTAATGCCAGGAATTGGACCCAGGGCCTTGTGCACCCTAAACGGCACTGTGGGTCTTTCCTGGTTATGGTAATTATTATTATTCAAAGGGTAGGAGGTAAAAATCTCTTGATTTTGATTTGCATTTTCCTGATAATTGTTAAGCATTTTTTCATATATCTGTTGGCCATCTGTATGTCTTCTTTTGGGAAATGTCTGTTCAACTCCTTTGCCTATTTTTTAATTTGGTTGTTTTCTCGCTATTGGGTTCCTTGTATAATTTGGATATTAGTCCCCTACTAGACGTATGCCTTCAGTATCTTCTCTTTATCTATGGACTATGTCTCTTCACTGTTGTTTCCTTTGCTGTGCAGATTTTTTTTTTAATGCAATCTCATATTTTTGCTTTCCTCATCTACCCTTTTGGGGACTTATAAAGGAAATCCTTACCCATACCAGCATCTGGAACATTTCCTCATAGTTTTGCTATTTCAGGTATTACACTGAAGTCTTTAATGCATTTTGCGTATGACTCTCAACCTTTCCTTGGCGGGGTGGGGCGGGTAGGGGGATGGAGTGTCACCTTTCTCTGCTTTCAGTCCAGGGGGTTCACCTTCTTCCTCAGGTCTGTAGCGGAGGCCCTGTCAATGTACCCTAAATCCAGCAGGCAACATGATGGTGTTAGGAAAGGGCATGTGACTAAGGCTGCTAATGAAGTACAATTCTGGGTTAGACCGCCTGGCAAAGAAAAGCTGTTTTCTTCTGAAGGGATGGTGGTGCTGTATCCCCCTAGAGCTGTTGCCCTTTCCTCATCTCTAACATCTCTGAACTAGAGACAACCCCCCAGAGTGAGACCAGCACAGAGGATAAGGGGTGGCTGAGCCCCTGGATCCAGCCATGCCTGAAGCTAGATATCTTTTGAGTTTGTGATGACCATTCTCCTTTAGATAAAGCTAGTTGGGCGGGGTTTCTATTGCTTGTCCTGGCTGATGCTGCCCGAGAAGTCTTCCTATAACCAGTCTGTCAAGGATGGACCACCACCCCCTCAACTGTCTCCTAGAACCCTGCTGTTCCATAACTGACGTATAGTGCCACTATTACCTGTGATTGATTAGTGTACAGTCACACCACTATCTCCCCAGACCGAGCACTCCCACCTCTGGAAGTCAGGCTGGCATCTGGCTGGTACTCACACTCTGTGTGCCATGCAGGAGGGCTCATGGGGCAGCATCTGGGGAGTGGCTACACTGGACTCTTCTCTGGATCCCAAAGCCCAGCATGGGGCCAGCCAGGCTTAAAGAAGACAGCAGGAGAAGCAGATGGAGACTGATGCAGCGCAGCAGCAAGAGGGTGGGCTTCCAAACCAGAGAGGCCTGGTTCAAATCCAGCTCAAGTGGTAGAGCGCGTGCCTAGCAAGTGCAAGGCCCTGAGTTTGATCCCCAGCATAAAAAAAAAAAAAAAAAGAAAAGAAAAGAAAAGAAAATTCCAGCTAGGGGTGGCCTAGGGCAAGGAATCCATCCCCCCAGCCAGGGACCTCACAGAGCCTTTGAGGATGAAATGAAATGACTCCAAGTACCCGACACACAGGAAGTGCCCCATGGGGAACAGTGTAACTGGATGGAGAAGCCCTACCAGTGGCCTCAGGGTCTGCCCAAGGTCAGGGCTTCCCTATAGAAGATGCAGGAGCCCAGAGTAGTCAAAGGCACTTTATTCAGCCCTGGAGAGCAGGCCCTCAGCCACTGGGCAGTCGAGGTCTTGCCAGGCAGGGTTGGTAGGTGTCAGGGGCTAGCAGCTGTAGGGTGAATTCAGTGATGACAGCAGTAAGTCCCCAGACACGATGTGGTCCATGCAGGAAGACAGGCAGTGTGTAGCTGAAGTGGCCACGCTGGCAAAAGTGGGTATAGCCCTGGTTCTGTGTCTGCAGGAGGTGTGCCAAGGGCAGCACGAATACCTCTTCCACCTGTGGGCAGGAGGCAGAGAGAGAGAGTGGACAGAGGACTGGCCTCTGTATCCTCCCCCAGTGAGTCAGCCCAGTTCCCTGGTGTCCCCCTATTCACCTCCTCGGGATTGGGCCTGAGGCTCTGTGGATCCAGTGGGCCCACGCCAGCAAGCACTGGCACCACGGTGGCCTTTGCCTGGGGTGGGAGGAGAGCGGGCAGTTAGGGAGGCATGGCTGCAGCTGGACTTCGGGCCTGACAGGAAGGGAGTCTGACAGGAAGACCCTGCTCGCCACCCAGAGGCCTTTGGTTCGCCAGCTCTTGCCCTTGTCCTCACACCAGCCATGCTGACTGACTCAGGCCCCCAAATGCACTAGCCCTGTTCATGCCTCTGGTCCCCTGCAGACACCCCCCCCCCCGCCCTTCCCTTTACCGCTCTAAAATCTCCCATTTGTCATTCAAGCCCAGGATCAATCCCTGTCTACCCTATGAAGCTTCCCTCCATCCCTGTCCCAAGCTGAGCAGAGCTGGCTCACCCCTTTACCTGGGGCTACCTCCAGCTGTCCCCTTGCCCTGGGGTTGTGCGGGGATGGAAGAACTGACTGGCAGGCAGGCGCCAGGGCACTCATCTGCACTCCAAGTCTGCAGGGATATGTGATTCCTTGTCTCTGAGGTTCTGGCTGCCAGCCCAGGGCAGGTGCACAGCAATGGGAGTGAGGGTGGCCTGGGGCCTGGTGGCTCACCTGGTCATACACAGGCTGCATGACACCCCACACGTGTTCCTTGGGCACAGCCAGGCCCAGCTCCTCTTGGGTCTCCCGCAGTGCCGTGTGCACCACATCCTGGTCAGCAGGGTCACACTTGCCGCCTGGAAAACTGAACAGGCAAAGGGAGTGTGGTCCTTGGACTCTTGGAGAATTGGGGGTGCCAGCAGTGCCAGAAAGCCAGCGACCTGCCTAAGCATCAGCCTCTGTCCCTAGCTTATGGTGAGGCCTGGAGCAAGCTACGTGGTGGGGTCAGTTCACCTGCCTGAGCAATAGGGAAAGGGAGAGGCCCTGGATACTGCAGGATACGAGAGCCTGGCATCAGGGGCAAGAAGATCCTGGAGCTCAGATGCCCAGATTCTGCCCATGGTGGCCCATTGGTGCTGACACTGATCCTAGGATGTCTTCAGTTCCCGCTGGGGGCGGAGCCAAGGAGGCCCCAAGTTTGTCTTGGGGTCGGGACTTGACTATAGCCACCGGTAGCGGGTAACCTCCAGTCTTTTTAGAGAGGGGAAACACCCCGAGATAGCGCGCGCCGGGGGACGTGACCGAGGAGGGGCACCGGCGAGGAGGGACAAAGGTCGCTGAGTCCTTGCCGCAGCCGTGGGCTGTCGGGTTGTCCCCAGACCCACTTTACACAGGCGGAAACCGAGGCTCGGAGGAGCTAAGTGCCGTCTCCGGGGCCTGACGGCCGCCAGGAGAGGGGAGGGGCTCCCGGCTGGTGTACCTGACGTCCCCTTTGTGCCTCCCGGGCAGGCGACTGGAGCGCAACGTGTACAGCAGCGCCGGGGCGCCGCGCACCAGGCACAGCGGCACGAGCACTGCAGCCGCCGCGGGCCGAGCGCGGAACCGGGCCGTGGTCTCCGTCAACAGCCGCCGGCAGCGCCGCTCGCCCTCCGCGGACAGAGAGTCGAGCAGCATGTCCACGCTTGGCAGGGACACCAGGGACACCGGCCGGGCGAGGGAGGGGCCGAAGCCGGGCCCGGCGCTGGCTCCCGGGCGTTTGGCCCCCTGGGCGGGCCGGGAGAGGAGTCGGCCTGGGCGCCCCGCCCCGTGTGCGGGGAGGGGCTGCGGGCTGCGAGGGGCGGAGCCTCTGTGGAACGGGTGGGGCCGGAGGCGGGGAGAGAAGGCGGGCTGCGAGGGAGCCGGAACGGGGCGTTACTGGGCGGGGCCTGAGAGGCGATGGGGCGGGGAGTGGGCCGGAATTTTCATTCCGTGGGACCTGGGCGAGGCCACGCCGTCTGTCGGGGGCGTGGCAGGAAGGGCGTGGCGAGGAGGGCTGAGTTTCCGGTCGAGGCTTGGAGGGGTAGGGAGGACACTTAGAACGGGTCTTGGAAGGTCCAGCGAGAGTATTCCCTGAACACCTGGAGCAGATGCGGCCTAGCGGAACGGGTTCGGCCATTCTGATCGCCAGGCTGGGGAATTAGGGTATCTGGCACCCTCGCCCTCATAGATGTGCGTCCCTTGCTCGAGAGCTTGATAGGAAGGGCTCCAGGATGTGCAGAGTCCAGACGAGTCGGGTCACTAGGTGGCACGCGCTGTCCCCAGTCTTCTTCGCCCCCGCCCCCCTAGATTCCATCAGACGCGCTCCAGCCACAGATCGCCCAGAACTCCTTTTTCTCCGAATCTTGATCAGATCCTCAAATCCTTACCCTCATCCCTACCCTGGCCTCTGGTCACTGCTTATCGTGGTTCTGCACCCCTCGCTGGATCCTAGTCCCTCGAGGACCAGATGGCCCCAGCCTTGCTCACAGGACTTGAACATGGAATAGCAGATTCCAGCCACCATGCTTTGCAGTGTGACTTTGAGCAGGCTGTATACCTCTTTGAGCCACAGTTTCAGTCCTCATCTGGGCACACAAATCGAGAACCCCAGCCCGCTTCATAGGGTTTAGTTCAGCTCTGCCACTTGGTTGGCGTCACCACCTTTACCCTCACTAGGTTCCCAGGAATGTGGAAGCCAATGAACAGAGCTTTGTGATGAATACAGAGCTGGTTTAGAGACCGTCAGTGTGGGGAGTTCCTGAGAATAGAAGTGTTCTGACCACTCATACTAAATGGTTTAATGTTGAGGGGAAGGGAGAGGTAAAGCGGGGTTTGGAAGAGTCATACTCAAGGTGGAGGGGAAGGATTCGCAGTTGCTGGGGTGGAGGTAGGAGGCCTGGCACTGTCCCAGCCTTGCTGTAACTGGGCAGGTAGTCTCCCTTTCAGGGTTTCCAGCTTGCCCTGCTCTCTTTGGGAGAAGGAGTCTCTGCAGAGGCTGATTCACAGGGTGAGTATCCAGAGTAGGAGGGCATCCACAGGGCTTCTGCCATCACTGAGAGTCCCGCCCAGGCCCCAGGCACATGGTGGTGGAGGACAGGAGCCCCAGCCCAGTTGGGAGGGTCAGGCCTCGCTGATTCCCAGCAGCCTGGATGTTGGGGATGGGGTACGGTGCTGGTCGGGCCCTTGGGATCCCGAGGTGGCTTGGGGCTCCAGGGTACGGGGCCTGGTAAGCAAGAGGCCTGTAGGTGGCTGGGGCTAGCAGGGGCTCAGGAGGAGGCAGCAGCTGTTGGTGGAGCCGGGTGGAAGTCCTGGAGGTGGAGGCTGAAGTTTTGTTGAGGTCTAAGGGAGGAAATGGTCTGAGTGGACCCCAGGCCTCAGCTCACATCCTCAGACCTCAACCCAGACTTGCTCTGTCCCTTTCCCTGCCCCTGTAGTCCTGAGTTGCCCGTGTTGGCCTAGCATAGCCTTTGTCTTTGCTTTCCTCACTATCTAGAATTTCTTCCCCACCTCCCTTCCAAACACTTCCCAGTCTTCCAAGGCCCAGCTGGGGAACCACCTCCTCCACCTGGCACTCCCAGCTTTGCTCTCAGGACCCGGTACCTGCCTCATTCTCTCTCCCCTGGGCCTCATATTGTTTTAGGAATCTCTGGCTCCCCATTTGTGTCCACAGAGGTGCCCAGTGGGCTTGCTAAATGTGCTGAGCCCCTTCCCGACTTCCTGAAGGAGCTGTGAGACCCACCACATCTGGGGTGTGGCCTTACCTTTGTTCCGCTCTTTGGGGCCCTTCAGCAGGCAGGGACTGAGACTGCTGTAACTCTGGGTTGGGATGTGCAGCAGGGGCCGTGGGGCCACAGGCCTGAAGATGGGACAAGCAGGAACAGGGGCAGAGGGTTAAGGTGAAGAACCCAGGCCAGGGAGAATGGTCAAGAGTCAGGTGATGGGACCCCAGGACAAGTCAGTGGGTGTGATCTTGCAACAGGATCGGGGTTGAGGCTTTAAGAAATGTCTGGGGTAGGGATGGGAGGCTGGAGTTAGGGCAGCTGAATGGAACATCAGGGGCTAGACAGTACCAGGAGTCCGGGTCACACTCTCTGAAGCCTTTGGCAAAAGGGTTGCTGGCGATTTTCAGCTGGGTGATCTACAGAGAGAAAGTGCAGTTAGAGACTGGGCCTGTGCCAGAGAAGGGCTGTGTGGCCCAGAGTCAGCCACTCTGTCCACCTGCGACCCACAGCCCTTGGCCCAGGAACCCTAGAGCCAGTGGATGGGAAGGCAGGGGAATGCCTGGCAGATGCCCAGGGAGACAGGAAGGGCAAGTGGCTGTGACGTGTGGGGGCTAGAACCTCAGGCCTTGGTCTCCACCCTCGTGAAATCGCCTGGTAGCTGGTGCCTCCTAAGCCCTGGCCAGACCCACCCGGTGGTTCTGATAGGCTGTCACGGCTGTGAACTGGGTCTCCGTGAAGATGAAGGACTTGAAGTTCTCCTGAGCGTAGCGCTCGCTATCCTTGCGTGGGTCCACGAAGACCACGTGGAAACGCGGCTGGTAGCGGTGCATGGAGTTGAGAATGATCTGTGGGAGGGGCGGAACTGTGCGCAGGGGGCAGGGCCACAGCAAACCCTCCCGAACGTCTAAGGCCATACCACCCTGAACGTGCCCGATCTCGTTCGAACAGAGTCTGCGGCCCTCTCCGTTTGAGCGGTCTTGCCTCCTCTCACCCGTAGCCCATCTCTCAGCGTTACCTTCGGAACTGTACAGAATCCGGCACCTCTCCCACCACTGCCTCCACACCAGCCAGCGACTATCATCTTTCCCAAGTTCCTCAGCTGTTCCCTGGCTGGTCTCCCTACCTCCACCTTGCCCCTCTGCCCACACAGCCTAGAACCGCCTGGTCCACACCGCCCTACAGAGAGGAAAAGCCTGTCCTCTCTTTGGCCCTGCACCATCAGCCCTGGGTGTGGCTGTCGCCTTCTACTTGCCCTCCTTGCTCCGCTGCAGCCACACAGCCTCCAACCCACCATCCTACAGTTGCTGGTCTCAGGGCCTTTGCACTTACAGTCCCCTGCACCCAGAGCAGCTCCCCATCTCATATGCATAGATTCCCTCTCTTCCTCACTTTTCAGGTGTCAGTTCAAATATTGCCTCATTTGCCTGTCTCTGCCCATCTGTCACTATCTGTGACCGAATTCTGTGTCTGATGGGCTTCTGGCTTGCCATCTGCCCTTGTCCCCAGCTGTGAGCCTGAGAGAGGTGGTAATCTATCTGACAAGGTGTCAACAGTGCTGTGTCCTGGCACCTATGAGCCTTGCCTATGCCAGGCCTTCCATATGGTGCCTTCCCTCTGCCCTGGGAGAAGGTTCCCTCAACCCCAGCCCCCTTCCCACCTGCCTGGACAGTTCTGTGTGCCATCCAGCCCCCAGCAAAGTGAGTTTGACCATCATCAGTGTGCAGGGGTACTGGATGCCAAGGCCACTGGGCACCACCAAAGGCCAGGCCAGCCCTGGCTCTAGGCTGTATCACCGTCAGGGTCCAGTGCCTCGGCCCCCTGCCCAGTGCAGCCCCTCCCACTGCAGCCCAGGACTCACATGGCCATTGTCATCCAGGAGGTTGTTGGTCAGCTTGAGCTTGTCAAAGGACACAATCTGGCGCATCCATTGGGCACCCTTGGCTGGCGAGTCAGGGTGGAAGTGCACACGGCCGGGCGTGGCCGGGTCAGCCTTGCCTGCCACCAGCCAGGCAGAGCTGTGGAAAGCGTACCTGGGAGCAGAGAGAGACACTGAGGGCTGCCCCCACCATGCCAAGCCCCACTACTACTGGTGGGTAAGGGGCTGCCACCCTACCACTGTCTACCTGGCCTGGAGGGTATCTTGCAGATAAGGAGCCAAGCCTCAGAGAATACTGCCAACCTTGAGTTCTCAGTGGTGTACCTGGCTGGCAGAGGTCAGGATAACCCTATTGTCCTGGGCCGGACCACTCTGCCTGTCCCAGGCTAGCCCACTGCCCTGAGCTGCTCTCCCTCTTGCCATTGGACTCTTGCTCCACGGGTCTAATTCCTGTTCTCAGTGTACCTGTATCGCTTGTCATCCAGCGGAATGAAGTCCATGAGCAGGGCGTAGTCGGCCAGCGTGTCCATGCCCAGTATCTTCACCTGGAAGGTGGGGAACATTCTCCTGCAGGATGGAGGCTCTTGGTAGCCTGGATGTGGCCCCAGCCCTGGCCCCCTGCTCTGCCCCACTGCCCATGGCCATACCTGCCCGCCTTGGTGACAATCATCTCGGTCCCCAGCTGGTTGAATTCCTCCCACAGTGGCTTCATCTCCAGCTGAACCGTCACACTGGACACACGTGGGTTCTTGGGGCTCTGGCCAGAGGCCTCAGCCACAATTTGGGCCTCTGAGGAGCTCATGCAGGGGCCTGATGGGTATGGTGTTCCTGGGGGGCGCTCCCAGGTAGAGCTGGTCACAGGTAGGGAGTAGGTCTCTGATGGTGCGAGCATGCCAAGGCCAGTGGACAGGAAAGCTGGGAAGAGAGTACGTAGTGTGGCCCTACTGCCTTGCCCACCTGGGTCGTCACCCAGCCAGCCCTCATCCTCAGGTTGTCCCCACATGCCTCTTCCTTGGGGAAGCCCTCCCTACCTGCCAGGCCTGTGTTCCCGGCATCCTCCAGTGAGCATCACTGGGTGAAATTAATGTTTGCTTCGAAGCCTTTCCCCAGGGAAATTCCTGAGCCATCATGTGGCTATGTGGCCTTAGGCAAATTGTTTCACTTCCTGACGCCTCAGTTTCCACACCTGTCACAAGGGGTTTTTAAGAACTGCCTAACAGGGCCAATGTGAGGATTCGTGATGACACAAGGCCTGGAGTACAGTAGGCCCTTTGTAAACGACACCTGTCACAAATGATGTGTGTGTGAGGTTGTGGGGGATGAGAAGGAGTGACTTTCCAAGCTCGGTACAGAGAGCAGAGCTGAGGGGAGACCCCATTCACTCCAAATGACGCACCCAGACCTTGGAAATATGCCCAAATCCTGCCTACAGAAGCCCACTCTAACATCTTTCATTCCTATTTCTTCACTTTTTCCTACAGATCCTGTCTTGATGTGCAATCCGGATACAATCTGACAAAAGCTTTGCCACCCTCCAGACCATAATAAGATTTTACACGAATCAAAATGACTGTTATGGTTTGTGCTTAGATGTCCCCCTAAAGCCCCATGTGGTCATAGATGGGGCTTTTTCAGAGGGGGCTGAATCTAGAGTGTATGATGCTGGAATTAACGGCGTGTGATTACTGAATCACTCCACTGATTGGTTTGGCACCACCCTAATCCTGGCAACCTGGATAAGATATAAGAGACAGAAAGAGGCTTATCTACCACTTTCTTGCCTCCCCCTTGCTTCCCTTGCTGCCTTCTGCCTGTCTGCCATGCCACCCCGCCTTGGCTCTAGCTGATTGAGGACTGAAACCTCTACAAACTGTGAGCTGAATAAACCTTTCCTCCCTTAACTTTGGGTGTCAGGTATTTTGTCCCAGCAACAAGAGAAAAGTAACTAAAACAATGACTATTTAGAAAAGAAAAGTAATAAATGTTGAGGAGGTGGAAAAATTGGAACCCTTATGTACTGGCAATGGTGCAACTGCTGTGGCGGACAGTATAGCAATTCCCTGAAAAATTAGAAGAGATCAGGGAGGGGATATTGAGGCAGGAGGATGGAAAGTTTAAGGCCAGTCTGGGCAATTTAGTGACTTATACCCTGTCTAAAAATTAAAAAAAATAAAAAGGGGTGGGGATGTAGCTCAATGGTAGAGCTCACCTGGGTTTGATCCCTAGTACTGAAGAAAAAAAGATTACTATATGATTCAGCAATTCCTTGTCTGAGTCCATACCCAAAAGATTGAAAGTAGGAAGCCAAACAAAGATACTTGTATACCTGTGTTCCGAGCAGAGTTATTTGCAAAAGCCAAAATGTAGAAGCAATCCATGTTCACTGGCCGATTAATGGATAAATAAAATGTGGTGCAGACATTCAGTGGAACATTATTTGTCCTTAAAAGGAGGGATGTTCTTACATGCGAAGTGGAGGAATTGTGAGAACATTATGTTAAGTGAAAAACGCCAGACACAAAAGGGCGAGTACTGTGGGATTCTACTCATAAGAGGTACTCAGAGAAGTCAAATTCACAGAAACAGAAAGTAGGAAACGGAGAGTTGTTCAGTAGAGACAGTTTCAGTTTTGCAACGTATGAAATGTTCTGAAGGTGACAATGTGAATGACCTTAATGCCACTAAGCTACAAGCCTAAAAATGGTCGAAATGGTAAATTTTACGTTACATATATTTTACCACAACTTGAAATTTGAAAGAGGAAAAGAACTGAAAAATAGAGGTATTAGTTCATGAGGGCCTGAGGACCTGGTGGGGCCATCGAAGCCACACAGCCCGGGAGTCAGGGGACAAGGTTTGCATTTCCAGCAGTCCCCCAGCTGAGTGGCTGTGAGGCATTTACTTGACAAAATTATGGGATCGGTGAGCAGAGGGGACCTTCGGATGATGGACAGGTGGATGATTGGCAGACAGCACAGGGAGGGAGACTCCTGGGAGGCACCATGTCTAGTGAGGTACCATGAGGCAGTTCTCGGCCAGAGCTGGCACTTAGTAGGTGCCTGCTGAGTGTGTGGGGTCCAGGGTTTGAGCCCACATCCTCAGCAGCCCTGAGACCCATGAGTGAGAAGCAGCACCTCCCTAAAGCCCCTGGGATGTCTGTTGTCTGGAGGAGAGAAGGGCCTCTGAAGAGGCCATTTCAGGTCTCAGGACTCTGGCATGGGACGGTTCGAGGGGCTGACGGCCCCTCCACCTGGGGCCACTTGCTCAGCTGCCTGTGCCAGCCTGCAGGGTCCCTGAGATGAGTCCCAAGGCAGGAGAGCTCATGGCTTCACCTGACCTGGGGGCTGCGCAGGTAGTCATTGCCCCAAGTCTTCTATGGGTCACCCTCTGCCATTCCAGTCGATGGGTTGCCCCTAGCACTTTCAGGAATTCTGGCGAGGGGACTGTCCTCTGCTTGAAACCTCTAGAAGCGAGTACAGAGCTGACAGTTTCCAGGGGAATGGAGTGTCAGTTCTGTCAGGGAAGTCACAGGATTCTTGTCCAGCCCCCATTCTGATGCTGAAGGGGCTGAAGCCACAGACAGCAAGGGACGGGCACGAGTTCACACGCACCTGCTGAGGCTCTCATCTCCAGAAGTGGCACAGGTCCCCTGCCTCTTGGCAACTCCATAATTGCACCTGAGAGACTGCAAGTCCATCTGAGACCGCAGCCTGGGGTGGAGGAGTGCGCAGCCCCACCCTCTAGCCCCGGCCCTAGTCCCAGCCCTGCCTCACCCACCCTGGAGTCTGAGCCCAACCAGGAGGCCACCTCTGCTGCCCGCACCATACCTGCCATGGGGACAACCTGGATGTCCACCTCCTGGAGAGAAGCTGTCAGCTGGGGCAGGGTACAGTCACCACCCAAGGGGCCCCACTTGCCAGGAGGGATGCTCAGCTGTTTCTGGTCCGCTTGTCCCTGCGCCTCTGTTCAGCTCTCAGGCTAGCATGGTCCACGGTTTCTGCAGGCCTGTCCTTCCCTGCCCAGTCGCCCTCTGTCCACGTCTCCTGGCTGATGTTCTCCCACCTGAGCTGGTCACCTGGTCTTTACAGGTGAGATCCTGGCTCCGGGGTGTGCCGGGCTCTTCTCTAGACTGCAGTATCTGAGGCTGGGCCACGAGCTGGGCTGGTCCAGCTCTGGGGCGGGGCCCATATGGGAGGGGGCAGGTGGGAAGGTTCTGACGTTGCAAAGCCCCCCTCTCTCCCTCATCTCCCTCCCCAGCTTCCTCCCTTCCCAGCTGAGAGCCCCCCAGCCATTCCTGATCAATGGGCCCAGGCGCAGGTGGGGGTGGGGTACCCATCTCCAGGACAAGCTGGGTGTCCACAGGGGCCCAGGCCTAGCTGGCTGTAGGGACTGGGGCTGACGAGGCCTTAGGGAGATTGGGAGGCAGCGGTAGTGGCGGCAGATGAGGACTGAATGGCAGAGGTGGCGCCCTCTCCTCCAAGACTCAGACCCCTGGACTGGGCTTGCCAGCAGGGCCGAGAGTGTGATGGGGGAGGGGAGAGGGGTGAGCAGGAAACCCAGGGGCAGCAAGAGCAAGAGCAGATTACAGAGCCCCTAGGCTGAGCAGAAGAGAGTTCAGGCCCTCCTGATGGCTGAGTCCCATGAACTGGTCAACAATGGCTGGTCCCCAGCAGTCCTTGTGCCTCAGTTTCCCTGACTAACCTCAGTGCATAATCTACCTGGGGTGGTCCAGTCCAGCCTGGGAAGCAGCAAGCCCACCCCCCTCTGGAGCTGGGCCAGTGTTCTCAGGCGATGGTACCCCCATAGCTGCCACCAGGGAGTGAATGAGGGCTCTGAGTTGACCCAGGTCAGAGACCTCAGGTGGGCATTGCTTTGTCTACTCTTCCTCTCCAGCCTGATGGAGCACCTTCCCTGGGCTGCCCCCAACTGTCTTGGAGCCTGGCATTGGGGAGGATTAAAGGGTGGGGTGTCCCCAAAGCCAGTGCCAGTCCCTTGGTTGAGGGTGCTATTGGACCTGTGGGTCCAATATTGGACCAGAGTGGGTCACCTGGCTGGACCATTCCAGGTCAGCTCACTCCTGGGGAGTGAGGGAGCATCCTGGGCCCGGCAGGGTGTGCTCAGCTGGGATCCCCAAGGCCGAGACTCTCCTCTAGTGACTGTGCTGAGTTGTCTGAGAAGAGCACGCCACAGGGGCTTAGGGTTGGTGTGACCAGCCCTAGTGGTCGCAATCAAGTGTGGCAGTGTCATCCTGTCCCAGAATTCCCAGTGTGGCCTATGGGGAGTGGGAGAGATGATAGAGGAGCTGGGGTTCATCCCATTGTCGGTGGCTCCTCCTCAGCCCAGACCTGAGGGGTGGGCCAGCCTGGGGTTCTCTTGGCTCCTGATATGTGTGGGCATGACTTCAATCTGTAGGATAAAGATGTCTGCACATATACGTGCCCCTCCCTCCTGGCCTGCCCTCCCTGCCGGAGGCACCTCCTGGCCCCCTGCCCCCTCATCCATCTTGCCTGCCAGCCTGTCCCTGGTGCCCCAGCATCCTTCACACCTTTTCATCTCGCCGCTCAATACGAGGAGGCAGCAGTGTAGCAGCTATGGCCGCAGGGAGACGGATGGCCAGGCAGGGGGTGCAGGGGGATGGAGGAGCGAGGCTCTGTGAGGATGGAGCTCTGGGCTCTGCATCCTGGCTGTTGGATTGCACTTCTGCACAGCAGGGCGGGGCTCTGGCCAGGCCCCATCCCAGCCTGCCTGGTTTGTGGATGCCAGTAGGCACCTGGAAGAGAGTGGAGAGGACCCTGTGCCGGCTCCTACCTCTGACACCAGTGCGGGAGGCCTGGGGATGGTGGAGGTGAGGGAGGGAGCACTGCCTTCCCCATTAAGACTTCCTTCTGCTCCCGCCCTGGGCATCCTCTAGGTGCTCCAACAGCTGGACAGCATTCTGGGTGTCCCGTCCCCAGTCCCAAGTCCCCCTGAATCACTCTGGCATGGGGCCTATTAAGCACTGGGAAATGCACTGGGCTGTTTGCCCAGACACACAGGCCTTCAGAAGAACCCCCGAGGCACTAGGGCTCCTAGAAATGTGTGTGTGGGAAAATGCACACACACCAACTGGCACTCTGGGTAGGTGCAGGCACAGACATGCACGCGCATGTACACACAGGGGCACATGTCTGTACTCCCCCCAGGCTGACCCTCGGGCCCAGGACTGTACAGCTCGAAGCCTTCTGACTCATGGGTGCCTCTGGGAGCCCCTCTGTTGGGGCCTCAGTACAATATGGACTCTCCCTCCCAGGCGTAAGTGGACAATTGTGGACGCCGCAGAGACAGCCACATGGGTCCCGGGACACACAGCATGTGTAGCTAGACCTGCCCCAGACCCTATGGTTCCCTCCCTCCATCCACTTTCCTGGCCAGAGTGGGCTATGCGTGACAGAGGACATGAACCATGGGCCCCTGGTTGTCTTTTCCATTTTATAATGGGAAACTGAGGCCTGGTGTTGGGTAGCCTGACAAGGAGCCTGGTGCACAGGCCCCCGGGCCTAGATCCATGGCTCAGCACCCACTGTTCAGATGGGAAGGCCGAGGCCAGGCCGGTGTGGCTAGGTTAGTGGGGCAGGGGTGGGGGTCAGCACAGGCAAGGCCGGTATTGAGACCATGATCTTCTCTGACTTCATGAAGGCAATGTGCTTCTCATAGTAGGCAGCCTCGTTAATGAACAGGGGGTACACGGTGGAGTCCCCCTCATAGACCACGTCCTCGCCACTGAACATCTGGAACATGGGTGCACCAGGCTGCAGAGGCTCAAAGTCCTGGTCCTGGGAAGAAAGCCAAGGCCAAGGTTAGGAAGAACAAAGGCTAGGAAGAAAACCAACCCCAACTATTGGCACCCAAGAGATGCCCACTCACTCACAGCCTTGCCCAGTCACCCTTCACTTCCTTAGTCTTTGTGGCAAGATGTCTAGTGACACGCCAACTTGTTCTCCGCCTAGAAATGGAGACATCGGTCGCCTTGGAAAGACTGTTGTCATTGTGGAAGTGTAGCCTAACGGTTATGGAGACAGGCATTTCAGTGCTGAAAGCCTGGGCCTGGGTTCAACAAATTCTTGTTAACTGGGTAACTTTGAGCAAGTTATTTAGCTTCTGTGTCCCTCACCCTCCTTGTCTGTAAAACACGGATAATTTCTCCTGTCATTCTGAGATCGAAACTAAGCTGATGAATAATGCTTAAAATGTCTCTGACGCATAGTACGATACTGTCAGGTGTCACTTAATGAGGAGTTTGTCATTTCGGAAACATCGTAGCGCACACTTACATAAACTAAGAGGGCTACAATGTCACTGAAAAGCTATGCACATGACTGGTTGTTGTTCTGTTTTCTACAGTACTGGAAACTGAATACAGGGCTTTCTCATTAAGATACATCCACAGCCTTTTTATTTTTTATTTTGAGACAGGATTTCCTAAGTTGCCCAGGCTGGCCTTGAACTTTTGATCCTCCTGCCTCAATTTCCCTGAGTAGCTGAGATTACAGGTGTGCCCCACCACACCTGGCTATATGACTGTGCTTTTTAAAATAAATGACCTAAAATGACCACTAACATCTGCAAAGTAGATAGGTAAGGCTGGTTTAAGACCCTCCACCCCCAAACACTGAAAGGATGGTGCCCCTACCCCACACTGTCATTCCAAGCAAGATGACACCTCAAAATAAGACTTGCAGGGAACAGAAACCCTGGAAACACACAAGACCTTATTCAACAGGGACCCTGGTGTGGCAGCAAACAGAGCAGCAGCTGGCAGCTGCTAAGTCTCAGCCATTGACCCCCTGTCCAGCGGAGGAAGATTTTCTGGGAGGGAATGTAGGGGGGGAGGTGCTGGACTGTATTCTTTTCTGGGTTCTGAGGGCCGAGGACCTCCGGGAGACCTGGTCCTTCCCTCTGGGCCTGCTTTCCCTGACACCCCCAGGCAGTGGCCCCAGAATCTCTCCACCCCCATGCACCTGGAGCTGGGGATGCACCATGCCAGCCAGGTCCCCGTCCTCTGTGCGTGGCAAGTCCACACAGTCCAGGGATCTGTAGACTTCCATCTCAAAGGCTGGAAACGGTGTGCCTGTGTGGGAGACGGAGGTGACAGCCCTTGCCTCCCTCAGGGCTCTGGGAACCAGCCCTTTCCTCTGGACCTCAGTTTCCCTGCCTCAGGGTCTCACCCTGGTTGAAGAGCTCGATAAAGTCCAGAGCAGAAGCCACCAGGGATCTCATCCGGGAGAAAAGGTCGGCCCGCAGCACGCCCTGAGGCTGAGGGCCCAGCTCCATGGCTGGGAACCATGAGGAGAGAGGTCATGTAGGTGTCCCAGGGGTTTCCAAGCCCCAGGTTGGGGCCCCAGCTCTGGGAGGCTCAGTCCCCCCGTCTCTATAACATCCCGTGGCCCTTGGCCCCACCTCCTGGACCATGGCCCCCTACTTCATCCCCACCACGGCCCCTTCCCCAGAGACCAAAGCCCACTTATTCCGTGTTTGGCCAGTGAGTCCATGCTGTATGTTTGGTCCACAGGTGTCTGGTACAGGAAGACCCGAGAGAGTGGCTTGGGGTCCTGCAGCTGGGGGTGGAAGGGGCAGATCAGGGACCCAGGCCTACTTGGGAGGGGAAACTGAGTCAGGGCAGATCAGCATGGAGAAAGTGCTGGGTACTAGCTGCTCTGACCCAGCTGAGGGCCTGGAGTACCTTTAGGTGGTGACAGCAGGATTGGCTCCCAGGGGAAAGTAGGCCGGGAAAAGTAGGCCAGGGAAAGGGGCCAGCATGGCTGGGCTCCATACCCTCTTCTCCCTTCCCCACCTGCCCTCATTGCCCTCTGGGGACTGCGCAAGGCTGGAGCCACCTGTAGGTGGTGGCACAGGTGTATGGCAAAGATGTCTGCGGCATTCACGATTAAGCAGGTGCCCGTGTTGGCTGTGGTGTTGTGCATATCGATGAGAAAGTCGAAGGCCCGGCTGGAGTTTTTGGGGCCCAGCAGCTGGTTCAGCTCTCGGGCTCTTGTCACCTCGTGTGGCTCATCTGGGGTGGCCTCCGAACTGTGGGGCAGAAGAGAAGATATAGCCCAGCAGTCTCTATCGGTCTGCAGCGGATCGATTCGGGGAGGGGTAGCCTCATGCAGCTGGCAAGAGACACTTAGGGCGGCCCAGGGGCTCCCCGCTTCTCCACCCAGCCTTGGGCCTCAACTTGCTCTCACTCCTCCACTCCTCCCAAGCACCATGCTGATCTCAGTTCCAGGCGTTTGCTTGTGCTGCACCTCCTGCTGGAAATCCCTTCTCTCTAACCTGACTAACTTCTACCCACATTCTGGACCTTGGCTGAGACGACTCCTCCTCCAGGAAGTCTTCCCTGGCTGCTGCAGGCCCTGCTACATGCTGTAGTAGCCCCCCCGCCCCTGTACTTAGCCTCCTGTGCTGTGATCGCTGAGCTCATCCCGTGGCCCCCAACAAATTGAGGCCAACACCTTGGTGTTGGTTGGTTCCCTGTTGTCTGCCCACCGGCCAGGGCCTGGCCCAGAGGTGGTGGCCTGTGAATGCCCCTGAGGGAGGCACGGACAGTACCTGGGGCACAAGGCGGGTAAGCATCGTGAGGCTGATCTGAGGGCAGCTGGGGGTCTGGGAAACCCAAAGGGGCCTTGACACAGCCTGCAGTCAGGGAGGGCATCCGAGAGGAGGTGACGTTGACCTGCACTTCTCTAAAGTGAAGAAGGAGGGCCAGGCAGTGTGGGCAGAGAGAAAGCAAAAGCAGAGGCAGGGGTCCCTCCGGCAGCTGCAGTAGCCACACTCACTTGAGGAAGGCGTTTGTGAAGGAGCGATTGAGGTCATGACCTATGTAGCGGCGGCAGACAGCTACGGCCGCTGGGTTGGCCAAAACAGGCACAGCAGAGAAGCTGGGTCTCTGCAGCTCCGCTGGGGTCCTCAGCCAGTGCCGGGCCAGGTAGATGCCAGACATCTCGTTGCCATGGGTGCCCCCGATCACAGCCACACGGCGCAGGGGCTCCTGGGGCACAGGCAGCGAATACATCCCCGTGCGAGGTGGGCCACCTGGTGGGTGGGGAGACGCAGGGCTCAGTGCCCAGAGCTGGGTTGTGGATGTGAGCTTGCCAGGGCCTAAGGAGTCCAAGCTCCGCAGGGCTGCGGCTTGTCCAGAGGTGTGGCTGGCCTCAGCTCTGTCCCATCTGGACCCCAGAGGGCACCCCCAGCTTAAAATGCGTCCTGCTTGGTGCCTGACGTCCTTCCTTGGAGCCTCCTTGAAGGTGGGAATTGCCCTTTCTCCTTTCCTCCGGGGAGACGGCTTTCTACTCCTTTTAGAGAGAAGTGCGGAGGGGCCCAGACATTTGGGGGTGTGGATGTGGATGGGCCAAGGCCACTTCTACAGAGGAGGACTGTTCTCATTTTACAGGTGGGAAAGTTGAGGCTAGCATAGAGAGCGGGGTGTGCCACGCCGGTTAGCAGAGGCAGGTCTGGGTTCCAGGTGAGCCCCACACCCTGCAGCCACTCCCTGCGCTCCTCTAAACTGGCACAGAGGCCTTCGGGAGGAGGCTCCTTACCTGCCAGTGAGGATCTGGGCTTCCCCGGGTCACTGGGGCTGGAGTGTCGACTCTAGACGGGCAGTATATATGCTCCCGGGATCACCAGGCAGGAGGTATTTGCGCCGAGCTGAAGAATGGCGGTGGGGGAGGTGGCACCGGCTGAGGTCCATGCGGCCAAAGTTCGCAGCACTGGAGGTCCCCACCCAAGCTCCGCCCCATGTCAGCAGCCTGATGGATTCAGGTCCCACAGATTCCTGTCCTTCCCTCTGTTTTTCCTCTGGGAATAGGGACAGCCGCGCCTCCAAGGGCCACCCGGGACTCAAGCTGGGAGCTGCACATGGCCTTGGAGAATGACTTGCTGGGATTTTTTAAGACCTGGACCATGACCTTCTCTGGATGACCTGGCTTTGCTGACTACCAGATCAGAGGCCACCACACAGCGTGCAGTCAAGGGTGACAGCTGGGGCCTGGCCTGGGTGCCACTAGCTGGCCACCTGGGTCCTGCCAGAGAGGTACGCTCCGTAAGGCTACTGACAGGTGGGCTGGCTGTGGGGCGGTGACTTGGTTTTGGCCACCAGACCAAGCCATGAAAGTTCCTATCCAGGCATGGGTCTTGGTGGCCACCTGGATGAGGACCGGATGAGCAACCTCGTCTTCCACAAGGCCGAGGTCACTCTTACCCTAAAGGCTGTGCCTTGTGGGCTCTGAATTTTATGGTTATGCTTTAAACAAAACTTCACATGTCTGTAATTCCAGCATTCACGAGACCAAGGCAGGAGGATGGCAAGCTCAAGGCCAACCTGAGCTATGTAACAAATTCACAGCCAGCCCAGACTGCACAGCAAGACTCTGTCTCAAAAGACAAACAAATAAAAACTTTAAAGTATTTTACCCTGTATTTTGAGTTGTTTTCAGGGAAAGTATAGCTGCTGTAAGTTTTGTTTGTCTTGGTGCCAGGGATCAAGCTCAGGGCCTTGTGCTTGCCAGGCAAGCACTCTAACCACTGAGCTAAATCCCCAGCCTGGGAAAGTGGGAGGTTTTTTTTTCTGTGGGGGGGGGTGTTGCTGGGGATCGAACTCAGGACCTTATGCTTGCTAGGCAAATGCTCTACCACTTGAGATAAATCCCCAACCCCTTAGCCTAGAAAAGTATAGCTGAAATGACTCCATTTTTCTGTTTTAGGAAATGATCCACAGACTCATCTTACAGATGTGGAAGCTGAGGCTCAAACAAAATGCACACAAACACAGCATACTGGAGACAGGCTGGGACTGAAAACCAGCATGTCCAGTCTGACCCCGTCCTTTTCTGCTTCCTCTCCAAGGGCAAGTGGAAAAGACCAAAGTAAGGTCCCCTGCACCCAGCCGGCATGCCCATCCTCCCACCCATCTCAAGTATCTCCTGGCAGGAACCGAGGGGTCCAGAGGTCAATAGGCAAAGGCCAGAGCTATATCCAGGCTGATTACCCATTGCTATCTGTATCCGGGTGCTGGGCCCCAAGTTTGGGGCTCTCCAGGCATTGGATGCCAGGCCTGCTTCATGCTAGACTTGTGCCCATGCTAGAGACAGGCTGGCGGCCAGCCCAGGGTTCTGCACACCTCCAGCTTCACCTTGCCTCCAGCTGCTCGGATCGCACTCAACCCCATGTGGTCCGTGCCTGCCCTTTGCTCTCTGCCCTGCACCGTGGGCTCCCTGAGCTCAGCCTGGGGACTGTGGGGACTGTGACTTGTCCTTACTCCACCAGAGCACCCACACCTTCCAGGGTACCCAGGAGGGGGTGGAAACCTCCATGAGGGCCCCTTGCTGAGGGTCACTGAACCCTTCGGCGGCGGCAGCAGCCCTGCGGGCGGCTCCCTGAGGTTCTAAGAGGCAGAATGACTTGGCAGAGACATTGCCCTGCAGGTGCCAGGCAGTGGTCGAGCAAGTTAGCAGATGAGCCTGCTGCCCCCCTGCCGGCTCCCTCTCTGCTCCGGGCAGGGGCCTCCAGGCCCTGCTGTTTGAGCCTGAAGCCTCGGTCTTTGTCCTGACAGTCCACCCAGGCTGCCAAGAGAACAGCTTGCCCAGTACACTTGGCTATTTTGGAGGTTGCTGGGGACCGCCAGTGCTTCCTGCCACTGGGTGCTGGACCCGCAGCTCTGAAGAGGGCAGTGGTGCTGGAAGGTTTCATGTCCCTTGACTGGAGCCCAGCTTCCTTGTTTCTGAGGGTGTTTGTAGAATGGAAGGGGGTTGGGAGCTGAGGCCATAGCCCTCAGAAACAGCAGTCCTCAGTCCCAGCTGAGAAAGTGTGTGTGTGTGTGTGTGTGTGTGTGTGTGTGTGTGTGTGTGTGTCTGCCTCTGGGGATGCAGCGGGAAAAGCCTGGAGGCACAGGCCTGCTGAGTCACATCCCCGAGCCCAGGAAACAGAGGGGCCTCCCTGGTTCTAACTCACCCACCCCTGACCCGCCATGTGGCCTCTCGGGCCTCAGCTCCTGCTGGGAGGTGGGCGAGGCTCTCCTAGCATAGGCAGCATCAAGGAGCGGCAAGCACGTGGCAGGCAGAGCATCTCCAGATGGGTGCCGGCTCAGGACAGTGACCCCTTGGGTATCAGTGGGTCCAACATTTTCACTCCAGTTGGGGAAACCAAGGCTCTGAAGGGGGTCAGAACCTCAGCCAACTCCAATTCGCAAAGCTTGACCCAAGAGGGCCTTGTGGACCGGGAGCCACTCCCAAGGGTCACTGGCTTAGTGGCTTTAGAACTCCCCCCGCCCATGGACCAGGTCCTGACTCCAGGATTGGTCCTGGCCTCTGTCCAGCCTTTCTCTCCATGTCACCAAAATTGCTGTCTACATCCAGGTCCCTGCAGCCTCACCCCGTGTCCCTGGTCTGCCAAGCCCTCCAGCCTTCTGGATATCCCTTCAGAGAAATGACACCAGCTGTCCTCCACTGGCTTCTCCAGGTGACTCTAGCTGTGGCCAAGCCAGCTAAGGTCTGGGTCCTTCTCCATCCGCCCAGCTGCAATGCCTCCTATCTACCTGCAGGGGGCTTCCAAGTTCACATCCTAGACCCAGGGGCAAGGGCAGCCATCATTGGACCTCCTCTTCCTGAGGTCAGCTCACACAAGGCCCAAAGTTAACTCTGAGAGGCAGGAGGACACGGTGGCATGGGGATTGTTCTGCATGCCTTGTGCTTGGTCCTGAGGAGCTGCTTAAAGGTCTGGGGCTTTCTCCAGGGATTCTCTGCCACTGTGTGGTATCCAGTCCCAGGCAGGTAGCCAGCCAGGAGGGGATGGGCAGGAGAAATGGTGGCTCCGCCTCCACTGAAATGTGGCCTGATTCAGGAGAAGCCTCTTACTCAGGCAGGGTAGAGGGGACAGAACAGACTGATGATTTGGCATGTGGGGGCTGGGGTACCGGGAAGGTCCTTGGAGGGTGGGTGGCCTGTGCAGAGGCAGTGACAGGGAGAGAGAGGGACCTGCTGGAGGGGTCCACTGGGAGTTGAATTTGAGCACGCCTAGTTGGAGACATGCCGGCACAAGGTCTGCCCTAATGCTTTGACAGTCAGTCTGATTCTCAGGGCTGGGTCCTGGCTAGAGCCCACTGGAGTGGGGAGTACCCCCACCCCCCTTCTCAGAGGGCTTGTGGCTTAGCTGGGAAGGAGTGTGAGCCGGAGACAGCAAAGACAAGCCAACACCATCTCTCTCTCCTCCCCTAACACCCTGCACTCACTTCATTCATTCATTCATTTATTCATTCATAGGCGTCCCTGGGGAATCGGTGTTGTGGTACTAAAGACACCCAGCCAGCTAGATCCTATTTCTGCCTTCATGGATCTCATTGCCCAATAAAGAGACTCTTAACCGGGTGTAGAGGGCAGATTTCAGTCCACAGTACTCCGCTGGCAGGAATGGCCCAGGGGACAATGCTGTACCGATCTCCATTCCCATGTTTCCCAGAAAATCCACCTTCGCTCGGCTCTGTCCTGCTGTCCTGTGTAAACTCAGCTGAAGCCTGTCCTGCTTCACACCTCAGAATCCCCATATGTCAGATGAAGTCATCCGTATCAGATTCTGTCAGCCCAGGCCACCTTCTGAAAGCTGAGAGCAGGGAGGACAGATGAGGCCAACATGTGCACATTCCCCCTGCCTGTGCCCAGGCAGATGTCGAGAATGAGTCGGGTTCCCCTTCCCCTCGGACACAGCATCAGAATGCTTGTCAATGACACTCAGAGCAGAGTTCACCAATCGGCCAGGTCTAGATTTCAGATCACAGGACAACAGGCCAGGCACACCCACCCCAAGGTGCGCATGGAGCTGTTAGCAATTGCTCTGCCTTTGGGGATCCTAATTATAAATCTACTTAAAGTCTCTGCTATCCACAGACTCTTCCAAGCTTTGGGACACAAGGGTTCCCCATCACCAGATGTATCAAAGCAGAAGAAGGACAGGAGGCTGCAGAGGGGACTTTGGTACCAGCTGCCCAGAGGTCCTGCCCAGCTGGAGGTCTCTGTTCAGAAAGAACTCTAGGAGTGGGATCTTCATGGCCTGGGCTGGACACTTGTCGTTCAGGGACCACTGAGCAGGCGGGCAGCAGCTGGCAGCCCAGGGCAGGTCAGGGGCTGGGCAGCCACCAGCAGCAGCCAGCAGGGCTCTGTGATGGGTGCTGGAGGTGGACAGGCTCTCACAGAAGGGTGCAGCTCTGGGAGCTCATGACCCATCTCAGCAGCTGCTGGGCTCGGGCACTATAGGGCGGGTAGCGGATGTCATTGAGCTTCTCCAGGCCCGAGTAAGAGAGCAGGCAGGCACGGTGGTTGGAGAAGGTGTCGAAAGAGAACTTGCCGTGGTACCTGCCCATTCCACTTTTGCCTGCATGGGCACAGGAAGTGCGGGTCTGAGGTCAGGACTCTGTCCAGCCCCCACCCCAGCCCCAGTGACAGCCCGCAGCTGGTGGTGAGCTCAGGGAGGCAGGTAGTTCTACAAAGCATTTTATGGATAGGGAAACTGAGGCCTTGAGAGACCAAACCGTAGCTGAAAAGACTTGCAGATCTGAGCCAAGCCTCCGAGGGGGAGTGGGGTGCAGAGCTGGACAGTGAGGGAAGGCAGGGACCCACCAACTCCTCCAAACGGCAGGGATGACAGAATCATGTATTTGAAGCCGTCGTTGCCTCCAAAATTGCCGCTGCTGGTCCGATCCAGCACCTGGTTCACTACCTGGGGAAATGGGGGAGGCGTGGAAGCAGCTCCTGTCCTCAGGGAGGAAGGCCAGAGACCTGCCCGGCCTGCAGGGGAGCAGAGGGGCCACCGCATCTCCATCGCTTCCCCTAGCCAGAGTCCACTGAGCAACCCCTCATCTGAGCACCCTGGAAGGGATGACGCCCTCTTGGGAATTGTTAGGGTGCTATGTGGTTGTTACAAGCAGGAGACAAACCCAGAGGAGACCCTGCAGCATCAAGTGGAGCCTGTAACTGTGAGGGCTGGGAGTATGGTGGGACACTGTAGGAATGTGCACAGGCCTCACTGTGCCCAACCCCATGTGGGTTCCCTGCTCATCATGGAGAATCATTGCATGGTTCAGGAAAAGGAAGGTCCCTAGAGCACTTCTTCCTGCAGAGGGAGCCCACCTGGGCCAGGAAGACAGACAGCTGGCCAGCCCTGCCCAGAGCTGTCTGCTGGGCAACCTTGTGCAAGACGCAGTGGTGGTGGCTAACCCAGATCATAGTCACCTTCTAGGTGACTGCTGCCTTAAAGCCCTTCCCACACAGAGGGCTGTGAAAGGGGATCTGGCCAGTCTGTTCCCATTTTGGTCCCTCCCTCACTCCAGCCCACTGGGCCCCACCTGGCTGTCGTTGGAGAAGGCGTACAGGGCCAGTGGCTTCTCCCGA
>PVJO010017837.1:0-38079 GCA_004026905.1 Hystrix cristata | reverse complement strand
CTTTTTTTTTTTTTAATTTTTACCAAGAACATGTATTGGTACATTGTATACATAACGATCATAATCAAAATGGTTATTTTGTAACTGTACATGATACATCTTGTTTTTCACCCCTCTTCCTCCCTTCCTCTCCCCTTCCTTCCCCTCCCCCTCCCCCCCCTATTTGCAACAAGTGTAGTTACACTTTTCCATTTTTTCCCCTTTCATCTTTTCTTTTAACCTTCTTCTTTATCCCCCTTTTCCCTATCTAGTTCTCCTCTCTTTTGAATACTATCTCTTTTTTTTTTTAAACATAATATCTATTCTACCCCTTTGTCCTTATTTACACTTATGGTTTCTCATATCAGAGAAACAATTCGAAAAATGTGGAACGCTTCACGAATTTGCATGTCATCCTTGCAGGGGCCATGCTAATCTTCTCTGTATCGTTCCAATTTTAGTATATGTGCTGCCGAAGCGAGCACCCGGCTGGATCTTAGGGTGAGACAGATGCAGCTGAGCACAAGGTCGGAGTGGAGTCACGGGGGCGCTGTGCAGGAGGCCAGAGCCTTTAAAGCGGAATATTTAGTCGTTTACCTGTAATACTGATACAGTTGGATTTGTGTCTTCTATTTTACTGTTTTTCTGTTTTCTATGCCTCTGTTCTTCCTTTTCAGTCTTCTTTGTAGATTAACTATTTTTTAAAATTCTGTGTCTCTGCACTGATTTTTAGTGGTTTCATTGTCATCCTTAGATCTTTTCGTTTTTGCTTTTTTGAGACAGGGCCTCGCTATGTAGTCCAGACTAGGCATGAACTCACTATATAGCCCAGGCTGGCCTCGAACTAGCAGCAGTCCTTCTGCCTCAGTCTCATCCTTAGTGCTGGGATTACAGGTGTGCGCCACCACACCTGCTTAGCCTTAGAATTTAAAAATTCTCTCCGTAAACCCAAGGCAGCTTTCCTCACTGGAAATTCAGGAGAAGTCTAGGATTGTGATTTAGACCTTCAGCTCCCTGAGGACAGACACAAGGTCTCCCTTCTCACCTCGGCACCAGCACCCTCTGGCTCCAGCCTAGTGAGGGAAAAGACACTTTGAATTGTCTCGTGGAACAGAGTGGGGCATAAACAAATCCAAGTCTTGAGTCAGGCATGGTAACTACTGTGTGAGTAATGAGGGTGTGGCCTAGGCCCCAAAAAAGGCAGCAGCACTTCTCAGGAGAATGCCCCCAGCCCCCGGCCCTGCCACGCTGCCGACCAAAAGCTGCTGTGGAGGACAGCGAGCAAGTGAGGCATCCCTGCAGCCAGCACCAGCAGGCCCCAGGCCCAGCTCTCATCAGGCACCCTCTGTACAAAGCAGGCTGTCAGGGCAGGCCGGCCAGCTCAGATCTTAAGGGAAGGTTTGCGACCTATGGAAGAGAACATCTGGATTCTTCAGGCAGGCTCACAGCAGCTTTGACAGGCAAGTGGCTTGACTTGCTTTCTTACGTTTCAGTTCAAATTCTGTTTTGCCCACCTCCTTTAGGGAGCATTGTCCAGGGTGTGGGGCACACCCACACAAGCTTCTGCATTTTAACAGTCTCCTAGCAGCCTAGTGGAAATGGAAGAAGGGGTTAGGAAAAACAAGCTCGAGTATAGCATCATCCTTTCTCTGCCATAAGTGAACTTGCTTAGCTTAAAAATGTTCCCTGTGCTTGCTTCTCTTTTTTTGTTTTTTTGAAATAGGGTTTCACTGTGTTGTCCAGGCTAGTCTTGAATTCATGGGCTCAAGCGATCCTTCTGCCTCAGCCTCCCAAACAGCCAAGAATGTATGTGTGTGCCACTGTCCCAAAACTTTTTTGCCTACCACTGGATTTTAATGAAATGTTTGAGTAAATGTCACCAGCAGAATCTGTGAAAAGGGCAGCATTTTGTTGGTATTTACTGAAAAAATAAATACGAATTTTAAAAGAACAAATGCAGGCTTTGAGTACTCCTGCCCCTTCTGCCGAGTACAGGCAGTATCCCTGACATTAATCAGACCTGAAGACTAACAGATCCAGAGAAGGTGGCAAGACCGTCAGAGCGCAAACAGCAACATGGCAGTAAGTTCCCTGAGTTTTGTTTGTTTTTGTTTTGTTTCATGTATCCCAGCCAGGGTGCTACAGAACTGACAACCCAGAAATGCCAAAAGATTCAGAAGAAAAATTCTGAAGAAGAGCCTGCTCTTCCTAGTAAAAGGACAAAGAAAGGAGAAGCCTGCCAAGACAGAAAACTTCCAGACAATAACCACTCTTCCCCGTATACAGAAAAACCTGCAGCCCCATCCCCATCTCTGCCAGCAGAGGTCAAGTAGGGCAGCTGGGAGTCTCTCATCTTCGCCCAGAGGTGATGAGCAGCCTACTGCCCACCAGCAGGGTCACTGCAGACCACGCAGGGAGTCCAGACTTAGACCCCCACCAAATGACAGCAAGGCGCCTCTCCCCTTCAAAGGGAGGGCTGTGTGGAGGGAGTCTGAATTCCCACCTGCTTCCATCAACAGCAAGGTTTCTGCCACAGGGCGTCAGCTAATGCTGACTGGGCACTTGGACTTCTGTCCCTGCCCGACAGCAACAAGGCACCACTGCCCCTTCTACCACCAGCGTAGTGTCAGAGGCAGCCTGGTTAAACAGAAGATTCGGCTGGGAGTGGAGGTCCCATGACAGAGCACTGGCTTACTATGCAAGGGCCCTAGGTTTAATCTCTCGAACTGAAAAATTAAGACATAGAGTCTCCTAACAATCAGAATATCCTGACAATAGAAAACACTCATCATACCCAGAATGAGAAAACTCTGAACTTGTATGAGAAAACACAATAATACCAAGATGACACAAATCTCAGAATCATATAACAAGAATTTTAAAGCAACCATGATAAAAAAAAAATGCTTCAACTAGCAAATATGAACACACCTGAAACAAATAAATGTGTCAACAAAGAAATGGAAGATATAAAGAACTGTATGGAAATTTATAAAAATATATAAGCAAAATAAAACTCAACAGGTGACCTTAAAGCTTTTTTGGAAAGAATCCATGAACTTGAATGTAGAAATTACCCAACCTAGGCAACGGAAAATGGACTGAAGTAAAGAAGAAAGAGCAGCGCCTCAGGGGCTGCTGGAACTGGGACAAGAGACGTAACATTCATATCATCACAATTCCAGAAGGAGAGGAGAAAGAAGTTGGAGCTGAAGTCATGGCAGAAGATTCCCCAAATTTGGCAAAAGACATACACCTGCAGATTGAAGAAGCTGATAGAACCCCGAGTAGGAAAAACCCAAAGAAATTCACACCAGAACACATCATATCAAACTTGTAAACAGTAAAGGTAAGAAAAATCCTTTTTGGGGAGAACGAGGGAGGGTTAAAAAAAAAAAAAAGAAAAAACTATTTTTTCCCCCTTACTGTTAAGGATCGAACCGAGGCCTTGGATGCTCTCTACCACTGAGCTACATCCAGAGCCCAAGAAAAACTTCTTCAAAGAATGAGAAAGATGCAATGCATAGACAGGAGAAGCAGTTCAAATAACAGCAAATTTCTCATGAGGAACAACAGAGGCAGAAGGAAATAGCACATTTTTCAATTGCTGAAAGGAAAGAATTCTCAACCAGTCCTATAATCAGAGGAAATTTCCTTCAGAAATAATGGGGGAAATCAAAGTACCTCATATAAAGGAAAACTAAGAAAATTTGTTGCCAGTAGATCTACTTTGGAAAAATGGCTAAATAAAAAGAAGTGAAAGGAAGCGTTAGGAGGATGTGAAGAAACTGGAGTCCTTGGGCACTGTTGGTGGAAAGGTAAACTGGTACAGCCACTGTGGAAAACAGTGTGACCTCAACAAACTCAAAATAGAACTGTGTGATCCAGCAGCAATGCTTCTGAATATATAAGCAAAAGAATGGAAAGCAGGAACTTGAGAAGATACTGGCATACAAATATTCATAGCATTACTCCAAGTATCTTTTTCCACTTACATATTGAGGTATCTAGTCAAATTCATAGGAATAGAAGGTAGAATGATGATTGCCAGGGAATAGGGGGAGGAAAATTAAGAAGTGCTCAACAGATACATATTTTGCAAGATGAAAAGGCGCTGGAGTTCCACGGCACAATAACGACAATATATGTAATAAAACTGAAGCGTCCAGTGAAAATGAAGATGGTGATCAGCAACAAAAAGGTAACTGCCAATTTTCTGAAGACTTCTAAATAATCCATGAGTCATGTCTCAAAGGAAACTTTTTTTTTGAGACAGGGTCTTGCTCTAGTTCAGGCTGTCCTTGAACTCACTGTGTAGCCCAGGCTGGCCTCAGTCTCCCGAGTGCTGGGATTACAGGTGTGTGCCATCACACCTGGCCTCAAGGGAAATGTTTTAAAAATAGGTTTAACTGAGTGAAAATAAAAATACAACATACGCAAATTTATGGGCTACAGCTAAAGCAAGGCTAAGGAAAATTTAGGGCACTAAATGCTTACGTTAAAAAAGTCTTAAACTTTCACCCTCAAGAAACCAGAAAAAAGGGAAAATCTAAAAAAAGGATATAATAAAGACAAAAATTAATGAAATTCAAAAGAAAAACAACAGATGAAAGTGCATGAAACAGAAAGCTGCTTGCTGCTTTATTTGAAAAAACAGGCTGAGTGTGGTGGTGCACCCTTGTAACCTGGCTACTTGGAAGGATGAGGTGGGAGTGTCACAAGTTAGCAGCCAGCCTGCTAACATAGCAAGCCCCCATCTTCAACAACCACACAACAAAAACGCAGTCTTCAAGACTACAAAGTCTTCTCCATATTGTTAATATGGAGAGTGAAATGGTGTATCTATCAAAGGGAAAATAAGAAAATACAGATTGACTATCCCTTATCTGAAATGAGTGGGGCCATACAAGTGTTTCGGATTTCAGATTTTTTTAAATATTGGAATTTCTGTGTACGCATAATGAGATATCTTGGGGATGGGATTCAGTCTAAACACAATTCATTTTATGTATAATATATATCTTGTACACATGAGGTTGGGCATGGAATTTTCCATTTGTGGCATCTTGTTGGTGTTCAAAAAGTTTCAGATTTTGAAGCATTTCAGATTTTCAGGTTAGGGATGCTCAACATTTACTAAGAACAACTCTAAATAAATTTGACCACACAGGTCAAATGGAGAAACAGATCATTTGATATGAAATAGATAATAGCCTTAGAACTGCTAAAGAAATTGAATTTCTAATTTTAACCCCCTCCCTCAAAAGGAAATGTTGAGAAAGCCTAAACCTAAACATTTTTAAGGTATTAATACCAATTCTACACAATCTCTTCTGGAAAACAGATGAGTAACACAACTCATTTTATGAGGCCAGTAACATGTTGCTATCAAAACCAAATGAAAACAGTAGCAAAAAAAAGCTACATATTGGAATCCTTCATAAATACGGAAGCAGATTACCTTAACAAGACTACCAAATGGAGTTTAGCAATATGTAAAATTAATTATAAACCATGACCAAGCAGTTTATTCTAGGGACACAAGTCTAGTTTAATATTTGAAAATGAACACATGTAATCCATCATGTTAATAGGCTAAAGAAAAAAAAATTACATGCTCCTTTTAATGCAGAAAAAGAATTTGACAAAAACCCAAATTAAAAAAAAAATTAAATGCCAAGAATACAAGAGAAAAGTCTCCCATTTTAATCCCCCAGTGACCATGTTGCCCCCAGTGATAACTACCATGGCGAGCGTCTGGATCCTCTAGAGAAGTGTGTGCAACAAGAGGTGACTCTCCCCCCTGCCACCCTCACCCGTCTCCCTCTTCTGTCCCACCATAACCTGCGGGAGCAGAAGACACCTCCGGAGGCCACCTCGGCCGCCCTGGCCCTGGCTCAGGAGCAGTATGAGCTGCCTGCTTGTGGAGTGCAGCATTCCTCCTTGGCCTGTGGCTGCGTGATGCCTGCCGACTTTTTGGTAATATTCCTCCACCTAACACTCCTGTGAACAGAAATAAAACCAGCCTTGCCCCTCTGGCCTCTGTTGGGGATGAGTGACGGTGCAGGGCAGGAGAAAGGCTTTAAGGCTGCCCGAGCAGGTGGTTATAGGCAGGTTTCAACCTCTTTCAGCTACACATCTACATCTGTAAAACTGGAGTAATTCTCAACAGGATTATTCTGAAGAATAAATGAGATAATATACACAGTGGTGGCCCACAGCAGATGCCTTTGTCTTTAGCTGCTTTGCTGTGTGAGTCATGTTGGCCAGATTTTCCTGTGAGCTTGGAAAAGAACGAGGGCTGTTCTGATTCCTTTCATGAGTTTCTGAAATTTATATACTGGTAAATAAGTGCCTGTCCAATACATCAGCTTTTCAATTAATATAAAGGTGTCTGTTAACTTCTTGGTTTCTCAATTTCCATGTTAAAACAAGAGGGTGGCATCCATACATTACTTCCATCCATCCTCTTTCTCCAACTGTGTGAATATATACATGTATACACATGTATGCATTTTTTTAGTTGTATTTTATAAATAATCAAAAATGTTTGTTAGCGCTGGGAGAATCAAACCTATGGCCTCAAGTATGCTAGGCAAGCACTCCACCACTGAGCTACAACCCCAGCCCCAGACCCAAAATTCTATTTCTCAATTTTCCCATCTTACAAAGTCTCCTGAAAAGCTCTAAGGAAGTCTTTACTCATGTCAATTCTAAGAGCTGAAGCCAATGGACAGCACCAATTACACACATACTGGTTTGTTCTGTGCAGTGTGGTTGGATTCATGAGAAAGGAAGCACCCCGTGTTGATAAGACAGAGCTCGGAGAGGTCTAATGGTCTTTCCAGCCTCGAGGTCTAATGGTTTCTCCCCTAGCTTTCCTTCCCTAGATTGTGCTCAGCTGGTGATTTCCCATATTCAGTGTCAATCTCTTGGGTTCCTTTGTCACTTAGGATACTTCCCACTCATTCCCTAATTTTTATATCTGTGACCGGAGCTCATCAGGTCCAAACTACTAGGCATTTCCTTACCCCAGAGAATGCAGCAGCCTCCCGCTTGCTTTCCACTCTGTCCACTTTTGCACTTGAATATTTGGCAGGCAGGGTGGTTTATTTTTTCATTTACTGAAGTAGTGTATAGAAAAGTACCTTTACCATTGTTGTATAGATCAACACCAATGTAAATCAATGCATTTCCATAAGCTGAATATTCCCAGATTAAGGATCAACATTACCATGATCCCAGAAATCTCCTTCTAGTCACTTAACTCCTCAAGGGTAGTGACTTCCAATAGCATTTATTAGTTTTTCCTGTTTGGGGTTTTTTTGGTTGCATTTTATTGGTGAAATTTTATTAGTGAATTAATGTGCACTTGGTTTCAGTATTCATTATTACATGTATGAATTCATTTTGTACACTGTTCATCGTCACTGCTTTATAGAATGGGCATAATCTGATTTATTTACTTTTTCTACTGTTGAATATGTGGGGTTATGACAGACAGAACTGCCACGTTTTCCGGTTAATACACACAATGCATATTTGATATGCACTGAGGAAAGTGTCGTATCTGAAACTATTTACTGATAAGGGGACCTTAAGAGGACAACAGAAATGTCATCTGTCTATATAAATTTATCGAACTATCTTCCGCATCCTTCAGAGATGCACAGCACACATCTGAATCATGGCCATTTGCAGTTTTCTACATGAAGGAGGGTATTAGAATCATTCGTTTCATGAGCTTCCACCCAGTTGGAGAATTAGGCATTAAAACTGCTCTCAAGGATGTAAACTCTGAGGGTGTTTCTGCTGTCATCGCACAGGCAGAGAGGCAGGGGAGAAACAGAATTTGCAGCCCACATCCCTTTTTATAATCGGCATTAATACGTTCATGCAGGTGGCACTGTGACCTCAACACCCACCGCAGTGTTTCTCGGCATATTACTGGGGTAGTTTCCAGCACCTGTTTTTTAAGGGATGTTTTCAAACTACGACAGCGGTTGCTGTGGGACACTTTGTGAGCCAGGATCCCTACCTTCCCTAGGCCTGGAGCCTTGGGGTCAGTGTCCCATGAATGCCTTGCTGTTTCAGAGCCTGTCCCACTGCGAGCTCATCACAGACGACGGGATTCTGCACCTCAGCAACAGCACCTGTGGCCACAAGAGGCTGAGGGTACTGGAGCTGGACAACTGCCTCATCACTGACGTGGCCCTCGAGCACCTGGAGAGCTGCCGTGGCCTGGAGCGCCTCGAGCTGTATGACTGCCAGCAGGTCACTCGTGCAGGCATCAAGCGGATGCGGGTAGGTGTGAGCTGGGGGTGGGTGTCACCTTGCATAATTTCTGAGCAACAAAGAATCCATCAGGAATCGGTATCCATTTTCTCTAGTGTGTCCTAAGCCGGTAGTCGTGCAAACTGATCTGGTTTACAGGGGTGTCATCTTTAAAATTACAGTGCTTAGCTGGACATGGTGGCACATGCCTGTAATACCAGCACTCGGAAGGCAGAGACAGGAGGATTGCCGCAAGTTCAAGGCTGGCCTGAATTATGCAGTGAGACCCTGTCTCAAAAAAAAAAACAAAACAAAACAATGATTACATTGCTTAAGAGCCCACTCTGGAAGACTCAATTTGAATGAGTCTGAGGTGGAGGTTCCATGTAGTCTGGTGATCAGAACCCACGTGAGGAAGGTCTCCATCCAGGGCAGGCAACTTA
The DNA here is from genome assembly GCA_004026905.1 of Hystrix cristata. Classification (NCBI taxonomy): domain Eukaryota; kingdom Metazoa; phylum Chordata; class Mammalia; order Rodentia; family Hystricidae; genus Hystrix; species Hystrix cristata. Next base: position 29,383 of record PVJO010017837.1, on the reverse strand, counting down.
AGGTCATTTCCACTAAGAGGCAGAACACAGCCTTGGCTAGTTACACCAGGTTAAGAGCATGCAACAGAATGTGGCTTTGTTTCTGCATATAATTTTCACCTACTTTTAGTTAAGTTTAGGCATGTTTACATTTGTACCCCAAAGCAAAAGGGGCTGGTTACCACAGCTGGGTGAAAATGTATGACCTTGTGAGATTCTTTGTGAGTCTTCAGAAGGTACTGATTTTGGATTTTTTGGTGGGGGTGTGGGAATGTAACAGCAGCAGCTTTAGTTAATTCTATTAGAACTGTCTCCCTAACAGTAAGGTAGATTCTAAATGAGAACTGCAGACTTTTTGAGTTTTATGACCATAATCCCTAAAGTACCAGGGTAAACACTGTATTTTTTCCTTCTGCTTGCAGGCTCAGCTCCCGCATGTCAAAGTCCACGCGTACTTTGCTCCCATCATTCCGCCAACAGCAGTGGCAGGAAGTGGACAGCGACTGTGCAGGTGCTGTGTCATTCTCTGACAGCAGCTGCTCAAGGCCAGGGGATGATAAATGTCTTCTCTTCTAGAGAAGACCAGAGTCTTCCTGACTACTCCACTGTCACCCAGATGTGTTGATTCTCCCTTGGGAAAAGGCGTTTACAGGTAAAGACTTTGGTGTGGACTGCAGTAACTGGTGATAGTTCTCACCCTTATTCTGCTGTGATGCGATCGAATCAAAGCCTTGTGTCAGGTAACATGTGGCAAGAGTGATCTCTGTGCAGCCAAGACCATACAAGAAACCGGATCCCTTAAGAGGTGGGTGCCTACATCCAAGTCCTACCCTTGGCTTTATCAGCATTCCTCAAACAGACCAGTGTTAGCACAAATTGAGCAGAGAAAATAACCTGATTTTCTACCTAATCCTTGAGCCAATGGGCTACTTTAATTCACAGTTTTTCCATTTCAATTAGCAGGACTTTTTCACTTTGAAAATTAAATAACTTATCAAAATGACTGTACTGCAAATTCACAATGGCTAATAGTTTTATATGTAGAAACTTATGTGGAAGGCATGTTAATCCATGAGACACCAAAGAAATGAGGACTCTAACCTGACTGGAGCGGGGTCTTTATCTTTCTGTTTGTGTGAGTTTGTCATAACCATCTCCAAGGACCAAAAATTAAAAGCAACTCAGCTTGTGTTGCCTGATTGGAAACTGTAAGTTCTGGCATATGCTACAGCACATAATGTATTTTTATTTAAGGAGAAGGCTAATTATGTCCATACTTCTCACCAAATTTGGGGAACTTGCAGAAACAGAAGGCTTAAGTCATTTATAATATTATTGATTAAAAATAATGAATGGATGCATGTATAATGGATGTGATTTTTTTAAGTTTATTTTAAAATTATAGAAATCAGGTTACACCAAAACTATTCAAAAGTTTTACACACTTAAAACTCGATCAGTAAAGTGTTGGCACCTTTTAGACTCATGGTATAAATCACTGCAATGTTTAATTAAATCATAGGTTTTATTGCTATGATCTTATGGTAGACAAATTTGAGCAAAACCATTTTCCAAGTCAAGACCTTCCTAATGTTATGAGATGACCTATTATCTGCCATGGTTGATTCTTGCTCTGTCCTGTCCACATCTGTGATCTTTACTGACAATCAGGAATCCATCACTGTCCTCACTGAACTTAGGTGTTAACAGTGGCTAACACCTAGCCTATTCCTAGCAACCATTACCCAAACCGAAAGGCCAGGAACTCATAAGAAGTAAAACAGCAAAAACACGATGTTTTCTATAACTTTATGGGACAATTTTAGAAGCATTTTAAGACACAGTTTCAACTGCATTCTATATAGAGAAGGCAGATACATACCTCCAATACAATGACCTAGCAAGATTATCATAGTAACCATTAAAGAACTGATTTTATTGCTTTCTGATATACTCCAGTATTCTCTCATCTTAAACTTGTGTGAGTATCATAGTTCTTTAAACATTTATACCACTGTTGGGGACTGGAAAATGATCAACGTAAAAAGCTACTTAAGTAAACAAATGAGTACATAACAGACTTGATTCAAAGATTATGAATTAGTTTCTATTAAAAAATTAATGACCAGAGTCTTCTAATCTCTCTGAGCTAGGATACAGTCTGTCACAGCTACTGGACTTGATGCCCAATGACCCATAACCTCATTTACAAAATAGGAGAGCCTCTTGTAAGAAAGCCAGGTTTGCTTCCTCTGTAAGTATGAAACAGTTCCTGGAAAACCTGTCCTTACTTGTGTTAGCTTTGAAAAAAGAAAGGGAAAACCATGGGAGCCTAATCTCTTACAACGTTTGGACTGGGGTAGGCTTGATTCTGTGACACGATCAAGAACTGAGATTTTTAAATGAGACACGATTTGCAAAACAACTGGAAAACATTTATTATACCGAAATGTGTACATCCTACTATTAAAAAAACAAAGTAGCAAATTTGCTGGTGCCATAATTTATTTAACCTGTTTCACTAGACAGACTAACGATCTAATGCCACTGGGTGTAATTTCAAGTCTGATGAGCTTGTAAGTATTTTTACCCCACGTTTAAAACCTGATGAGGATTTCAAAATAGCACACAGCATTAAATGACACTTATTGTTCCATAAATCATGAGTCCCAAAACGGAATGCTAAGTAGACAAGCAAAACTTTCTAAAACAATTAAGAGAAGTTTACTTCTTTCCCAAGTGACTTACAGAAAACGTGGTCACACAAAAGCAAAGGGAGGACAAAAAGGCAAGCTCTCCTCCTAGAGGTCTACAGGAGTCACAGGTATTTCCAAACCTGACTATTGAGACAGTGCTTCTCTGTAGCAAGTCATTAGCCACCTTTATGAATAAACTAGCAAAGCTTTTACCCACTGAAGGAGCTTTGTCACCTGGGAGAGAATTCAGACTCAATCATTCCTATTTCCACCTGAACAAGGATGAGGATCAAATAGTACATCCAAAGCCAAAACTGCCAAATACATGGACAGAGATGCTATAATTAAAGTGGAATAAAGTTTTAAAATTCAGTCTTAATATACCACAGGCTTCAAAAATGCTTTCTGATGAATTCTGGAAAGCTTTGGGTGAAGGAAATAAAGGCAGTAGGAGGAAAAAGTAAAAACAGTAGATTCCCTTTGGAAAAAAAGGCTAGCAGACACACATTTGATTTTATGACACACTATTTTACAGAAAAAGAAACCATTATGTGGTATATTAAAAGCTCCTGAATCACCAGAATGTTTATCCATGATTGTACTGAAGCTCATTATCTGAAGTGAGATGGAAGGGATTTTTATGGTATATTTTAGTGTTTGTGATACCTAGTGTTTTCATGGATAATTTCATCTTGTTCATAACAGAGATCCCTTAACACCAAGTCGGAAACTATCAACAATAACACTTTGTTGCCCCTACATATGTCACCAATTTTCAACATCTGGGGTAGGGCTTTTAAAAATGCTTAAGAACAGGAAGGCATAGAAAATGGGGAAGGGGAGGAAAATGAGAAAACCACAAGCGTGGTATGAAAACCAGAAACTATAATGCTTTTGGAAGCGGAAGCAAAAAAAGTTTTTCAATACATCAGTGACAAAGCAAAATGACAAGTCTTTGTACCTATTAGGATTTACACTGATCCTCTCAGCAAGGTACTCCTGGACGCAGTCTGCTTCCAGACCATCTTCCCGGTTTGGGTCTTCCCTGGTCTGTCACGATCAGAGCAGACGTTCACCCTTAGACATGATTCCAGCCGAGAAGGTGCCGAGCCGCTTACCTGACCATCGATGGCCACATCAGCACAGCGTATCTCTGCAGTTTCCACCTTGGCTCCACAATAGCACTGTCCCCCATCTCCTCCGTGGGTCTGCGTAAGGTTCAGGCAATACAAGCCACACTGGCACAGAAAGGTAAATGCCCATAGTGTTTCTACATTCATTTCCGAACCACATACAGTGTAAAGAGCCAGCGAAAGCGGCTTCTCAGAGCCGTAGGGACTGGCTTCTGCCTGAAGCATGAAGCTGTGCCTGCGGCGCCTCCAGAGTGGGATGCAGCAGCCCCGATGCGCTCACTCTCATGAGGATGCTGGGCTTCGGCTGTGACAGGGAGGAGTCTGCCTCGCTTATCAGCTCATAGGAAAGGTCATCTTGTGTTTTCAATATGAAACATTTCATTCAGTAAAATCCAATCCCAAGACTTCTTGGATTCCGTCTTCACACACATTTACGCGTGACTTTATTTGGTACTGAATTTAGTTCAGTCTATGTAAGAGATCACTTCAAGATTATGTGGATACCATCATTATTTTCAGCTGCAAAAACAGTTTAAAAATTTTTAACCAGTTTTAGGAAATCAAATACACTAAACTTTGAAATCTACAATGCTCTACCCCAACTCAGAAGTTAACTTCAGTATTAGAGAAAAAGCTGACTCACTCTAGCTCTTTTTGGGGGGTGCTTTGAGACAAGGTCTTGCTACGTAGCTCGGGCTGGCCTTGAACTCACTATGTAGCCCTGGTGCTGGGACTACAGGCCTGTGCGACCACGCCCAGCAACCTGAGATCTTCCTAGGACTTCACACACACATTCCCCTTTTAGACACTGTGACAGTTAATCCTGAACGTCAGCATGACTGGCTTGAGAGATGCCTTAAAAGACTGGGAAAGCACACTTCCGGACATGTCTGGGTAGGGCAGGCCACATGCGACCTGGGCATAGTATCTGGTCCCTGGCCACCATGAGGGAGGAGCAGTCCTCTGCCACGCACTCCTGCCATGAGATTTCTGCCTTGGAGCCAGTCGCGCACAGGTTTAAACCTCTGGAACCATGAGCCACAATAAACCTCTCCCCTTCATGCTGTGGATCTCAAGTATTTTGTCCCCACAGCAGGAAAGCTGAGCCACACAGTCACTCTGCTCTCCGAGCCTTGCTATCGTTCTCCTATGGTGCCCTGCTCTCATACTGCTTGCCGGTTCTGCAGGCAGGAGTCCGTCAAAATAGACAGGTACTGTACCCGAGAGGAGGGACAACAATGGCAGTACAACATGTGAAAACACTGAGGAGGGAGCCAAAGCCGACCTTACACTCAATACACAAATAACCCAGGGGTGCAACTGTTAATGTGTACACCTGTCTTTTCTGGAAAAATTTCTGAGCTCCTCAGAGATAGATCTGAAATATTTAAAATATCTGTCTATCTAATCACAAGGGTGGGAATGTCGCTCGGGGATGTAGCACTTGTCTAGCAAGCACAAGACCCTGAACTCAATCCCCAGCACCAGAAAAACAAAACTTTTGCCTGAGGGCCTCAGTAAATAATGAGAATCGGTAAATGCATTCATAGACAAATTTAACACATGGACAAAATCTGAAAAACAGTGAAAGAATCTTGGAGGGGAAGTCCTATGTTTCACACCAGAAACACTGTAGAGAACACAACTATATAATTACAGTATGAGTTTTCCTTTTTCAACAATATAAATTTTGCAAAGTAAAAACTCTTAATCTTTGAGAACAAAAGATTTTGCAGAAATGTACTGAGCTAAAGATGTGTCTGAGCTGGCGTGGTGGCGCACGCCTGTAATCCCACCACTCAGGAGGATGAAGCAAGAGGGTTATGGCTACATAGTGCATTCAGGGCCAGCTGGAACTACAATAGCGAGATCCTGTCTCAAAAAAATAAAAAGAAAAAAGATGTTTCTGAAAGTAAAAAGTAAAGTAAGCCAGTTGAGCCAAAATTCAGCCTTCAGATAACTTGATGGCATATGTAATATTCGGTAACATCAGGCTCAAAGTGAAATTATAATTTCAACACTGTTTGGGGCCACTCCTTTCAAGATACGTGACATCTTCCTCATCTAAGGGTAACTTTTGTGCTAAGATTGGTTCTTAAACTATTTGACTTAAAAGAGAATGTATAATCTCTTTTCAAATAATACTGCCTTTAAAAATCCCTCCTCTCACTAATCTGTTAACAGCACTCACCTGAGCCCAGTCTAGGCCCTCTTTCCAGACTGTCTCCCTGAGTGACCTCAACAACTTTAACAGCTTTGAGTAACTGTTGATAATCTAAAGGCTTCCAAATTTATATTCTAAGCCCAGGCCTCTGCTACTGCATCCCAGAATGGTAGTTTACTGTTTGCCTGACATTCCTACATACCTAAAACGAACTCTTTATTGCTCTGTCCCAGTCTTTCCTACTTCCTTAATGAGACCACTATATGCCTATCACTTTCAACAAAAAACCAGTTACAACTCCTCCCTCAAATGTGAGCCTAATGAGGCCTTGTCTATACATCTCTAAGGTCCCATCACCTTTCACCTGCTTATCTCCTGCCTCTACTTTTGCCACCTTATCTGTCTCTAGAGTTCTGAGAAAAGAAAAATCTAATTACATTATTCCTTTGTGTAAACAGCTTTACTAACTTTCTAAAGCATTTCAAACACAATCCAAGCTACCATTATCAGTAGCCCTGTCTGCCATCCCCTGCCTTCTGCCTCAACCCTGCCTAGCACTGCACACAGCTGCCTGGCCCTTTCCCAGGCCCTCTCCGAAACCAGTGCTTTCTTTATTGTCCTGGGACTTCACTCCTATGGCTGGCTCCTCCTTCTTCAAGTCAGCTCCCCAGAGAAGCCTTCTAGGGATGTATGAGCTGGGGTGGAACAGGTAGTTGTAAGCTCCAGCCCAGATGCCCCTTCTCCATAAGCATCCCACACTTTGCTATTCACTTTAAATATTGGTAATTTTGTGTACTTGTGGCCAATTTTGGCTTCCTTCCCTGTTAGATTAGGAATTCCACGGACTGTTTTATGATCCTAGCACTCAGGGGGCTGAGGCAGGAGAATCACCTCAAGTTCGAGGCCAGTCTGACCACATAGCAAGACCTCATCTCAAAGCAAAAAAAGAAAAAAAATAAAGACCCACTAAGTACTGGAAGCACAGTGCTTGACACAAAGTGCTCAATAAAATGTCAGCTGGATGAACTGAATTTTCCTACTCATCAACGACTGATTCCTCTGCTAGTTAGTGTTGTTATAATTACTAGAAATACACTCCTGACTCATTTTTCAAACTCTTAAGTTAGTAAAGCCAGCATTTTCAAGAGTAAGCACACAAAAATGGCTACTAATACAGGCACACACTATCTTTCCTGAGCCCAGCACTTCAAAATAGACACACACAAAGTACCTTTTACTGTGGAGAATAAAAAACAACTTTCATCTTGAAAGTTCTGAACCATCTAGAAGAATAAAGCAGATGTGTAAGTATAATTAAGATTCAACTGTTTGTTCTTAATGACTAGAAATGATTTAAAACAAAATACCATAATCTATACATTGTTACTGCACAAGTACAGGATTCAGCAGCCAAAATGGTAATTCAGAAAGGCAGCAAGAGAGAGTAAGAATCCACACCTGCTGCAATGGCAAGGCCTTGTGCTACTCCAGGCCCAACACGATGGGCCCTGAGAGGTTGGCCATCTGCCTACTTGACCCTTGGGGAGCATGTGTTGCCAGCCTGTGACTACTGCTCTAACAAAAAACTGCAGAATGTGCCGCTCTTCTATTACTTGCTTGTCACTGAACACCAGGCCTTCCGACCTGGTGTACTTCCGACCTTACCTGTTTTTTAAGGTTAGCTGTCAAATAATGGACAAAAGAACGTACCTAATGTCTCACCTCATAAAAAGGGCCAGCCTGCCACTAACCTGAGTCTGAATTCAAAACTGGGAAGAGATCAAGTCAGTTTTCTCTGACTTGTACTCCTTATTAAAGATGCCTGAAACTCTTGGTTATAAATTCTTAACACATTTTGGTCCCCAGGTCTTCTGAAAAAAATGATTATTTGCAAAAGAGGTCACAGAATTTTTCTACAATTCTACAATCACCTGTACAGAAGTAAATACCAGTGCAAAAGGGCAAGCCTGCTTAACTTACCTGATCACTAACGAGAATGTGAATACCAGTGGGACCTTGTCTGTAAACCTGGTTAATTTGGTGGAAAGGAATATTAAACACTAATGCAAGTTTTCGAGCAACTTCTGAAGCAACCATTTCTTCCAGGTAGATTGCATGATAAACTGAAAGAAAAAAAAAAATTTTACCAATAAACTTTTATTTGTTTTCTACTTGATCTATAGGTAGACTACACTTTTCAAAGTATCAAAGAAATAAAATTCAAAATTTATGCATAGGAACAAATTAACATTTCTTCCTATCTTAAAATCTCCAAGTACCATTTGAAATAAAAGAATACATTATTTATCACTCTTATGTATAATGTACTAAACAGTAATTCTTGTACAAAAGGATTTGAGGTTTTAATTCTATTTTCCTGCAATGAGTATGGAATTCATGGATTCGAAGTTGAAAAATGAACAGTGTTCCAATCCCAGTATCTGAAAACCCCACAACAATAAGGACTGGCTACAAACATGGGGCATCTTTTTAGAGTACTGGGAGTTGAATTGGATTGTGGCAGTGGCTGCAAAACTCTGACTTTACCAAAAGTACCACTGAGATGTATACATCCAATGGAAAAATTTTATGGTATATATTGGAAAACCATTTTTAAAAATATGTATTTCTACAAAAAGAACCCTAAAAGGGTCATAATTTTTTATCAATAATCCCCACTATTGTGAATTTATCCTAAGGAATAAAAGCTCTCTGTACCACCCCTCCACACACATAAATTAAAAATAATGCAGAAGATCCCCAATGAAAAGCTAGGATAGCAACGGTGAGGCCTGATTCTTCCTTACAAAAGTCCTAGCCACAGCCCACTCGGTGTTCTGTGTCCCGCATACATGTAATGCATCAGCAGACCTCACCGACACTGTGCACGTCTGCAGTGAATCACACTTGTGCAGGTTCTGTCAGTTACTGATTCAAGCTAGATGTGGATTAGGAATGTACATGCTGAGAACTTTTCCCTTGTTGTGTGTGGATTATGTGTGTAGAAACCTTTACTAATTATACATTGTGTGACTTACCTTTGGCAGCATTAATAGCTCCTGCCTTTCAAAGCAGGTAGCCATGCATTCTTGACTTGCTTTAAAAAAAAAGGGAAATCTGTATTTTACATCGTGTATGTGTGTGTGCTTATGCGTGTGCGTGCTTGGTACCGAACCCAGGACCTCAGCATGCTAGGCAAGTACTCCACCACTGAACCACACCCCAAGCCACTTTATTTGAGACAGGGTTCCACTAAGTTATCCAGGCTGGCCTCAAACTTGCAATCCTCCTGCTTCAGCCTTATAAGTAGCACAACTAGATATACCCCGCTACACACCACTTGCTTTATTTTAAAGGCCATACTCAGATGAAGGAGGGGCCAGACTTTTTATATCTATACTAATACAGCACTATAGTATATAATTAAGAAAAACCCTCAAGGTGAGAATATCCTAATGCTTAGATGGAGAAAAATGTATTGACCAGGACACAGGATGCAGCACCACACTCATCTCATTCATAATGTGCTGGCAGACATTGTTTGAGACAAGTCTGCACATTTAGGACTGTTACACAGATGCATCTTCTCAAATACGCAGTAGTTTTTAAAAGTTTCCTCTGGGCAGGAACTGCACTCAAGTGGTAGAGTACTTGTCTAGCACGTGCAAGGGCCTGGCTTCAATCTCCAGCACTGTGCAAAAAAAGGGGAGGGGGTTCCCCTAGTTAGTACAATTGAAAAGAAAAACACTCTTGTTTTCTTGTCAAGCCACCAATGTTACATTCATTATTTCAATAAATCTGAGATTTAAGGGGAAAAAAAACTGGCAAAATTCTCAAAGTACTTAAGATAGCTGTTCATTTGTTAGGCATTTCTGACATGAACAGCCATATAGAAAGAGACCCACAGAGTGGCACGAATAACTGAGAAAGCCTGCTAGCTTCCTCTCTGCCCAAGGACCTGGCCTGAGAGCTGCTGTCCTCACTACTGTCAGACCCCACTCTCAGCCACTCGACGGTCTGAACAGTCCTCTCGTGGCAGGAGCTCTCCTAAATCCTGCTCGAGTCCTTCCTGTTCCTGACAATCTCTGAAAGGAAGGAAGAGAAGTGAGATCCCTCAATACCCACCGTAGGGTGTCCCACTGCCACTCTCGCCTCCACCGCCCGCAGCTTGCTGCTGCCCTTGCAGTGGTGTGCTGCTCGGCTGCTCCTGGCAGACATAGATGGTTAAGCGAGGCCTAACTGACCTGCAATCAGAAGAGCCACCGATGAGCCTCGAGAGAAAGCTGCCTCAACGCGTGGACAAATGAAATGACAACTACAGGAGTCTAAGTTTTAGTTCCTTACAGAACTTTACAAATGTTATTTCATTATATAAAATAATTTACTAATAAAAATATAAAAACCACACACCTCAAACCAACTATCACAGGTGGTCTAATATGATGATCCAGACTCTAAACCATTGAGATGGTCTGTCAGATGCTGGTAAATTTAAGTTTCAAGATTAAGCAAGCAATTTAAAATCAGTAAGATTCAATTTTAATGGAATTCTCATACCACAAGTCTAGAAATAGCAATGGATAGTAAATGAATCTTAAAAGCCAGCAGTTTACAATTCTTATTTTAATTCACAATTAGAAATTTACATTTTTAATAACTTTAATAATAGTCACGACCTTGAAAACCATAGATTCTGTATAGCTCACCTAAATTAGAAGTTTTGTTTTCTTGGCAACAAACCCAGCCGTCTTCAAGAAATCAGTACTGCCCATGTGCTTTGCTACCAGTCTTACAGTCTACCTCTGCCCTCATCAGTGCCTGCATCATATCTGGGCCTGCCCTGAAGGTGTACACAAAACAGTCTTCTTGTGAGCATGATGCTGCCGATGCTTGACGGCGCACACAGGCACACGCCAACCTAGCGTGGAAACACATTCTGCCCAAATCCCCCACGCGAAGAAAGGTGCATTCTTATTTCACACGAAACAGTCCGCAGTATTTTACCTTGACTTCAGTGAATTATAGAGCCGAATTCCATCGGCTGCACCACAAATTTGAACTAAATCCTCCTTTGTCAGTTTTAATAAGTCGGCACCTGAAGAAGAGCAGAGAGTCTTCTCAAGTAAATGGAAAAAAAGCAGAAATAACTGACTGCTTTACAGGCATGTGTCTTTACATGGTTAAATGTCCTTCAAAAGGGCAACAGAGGGGCTGAGGATTTAGCTCAGTGGTTAGAGTGCCTGCCTTGTAAGCACAAGGCCCTGAGTTCGATCCCCAGCACCAAAAAAAGCAACAGATATGCTGAATCGAGAAGATACATATACACACTTGTTCCTCAGAGCCAAAGAAAATTCTGGCTTTTCAATGTCCTGTATCAAGGAGCTTAGACACTCAGAAGCTACAAGGCCTATAGGAGCATCTGTTCCCTGTACAGGATCTTACTGCCAACCACACCTAGTGGCCGTAGCTACATGTGACTCTGACCCTAGATAAAACTTGAGATTGCCCAGAACAGTGGATTTTTAATTTCTTTCATTTTACAAAAGGGGAAACAGAACTCTAGTTTGGGGAACTTGCCCAAAGTCATATAATAAGTTGCTAGTAGAGGAAGGCTTGGCTCTCTTTATACTGCAACATGCAGTGTCAACTCATACATTCTGTAACATAACAACACCGTGACAGCAGCCAATCTCAACAGGAAAGCATGGCAGAGAATTATGCATTATTCCTTCAGACTGCCCCTGTAAATATTTGGAAACTGCAAATATCACCTTAAAACACAATAGAAAGGTAGAGGAGGTAGTGGAGAGCAAGACTGATAAAAGGCTGATCAGTTTTTAAGTTAAGGATGACTGCACGGTAGTTCATTATATCCTCTCTGCTTATGTTTGAAGGGGTCCACAATCTTTTGTTTTTACTTTCTCTAAAAGTCAACGTGCAGTTTGACAGTTTCTTTTTCTCTCCCTCCCTCCTTCCCTTTCTCTCTCTCCTCGTCTCTTCAGTCCTGGGGATTGAACCCAGGGCCTTGCACATGCCAGGCAAGTGCTCTACCACTGAGCTATGTTCTCTGGCCCCAAGACATAGTTTTTGGGGGAAATTAAGATGGACTCTGGGATGAACGCATGACTTCCATATAGTATGTCTACTTCTGAATTTAACAAGATCAGGACTTGAATGTGAGAACCTAATACATTTCTGGTTTATGAAAGTGACCAGAGAAATAGAACTCCCATGAAATATGAACACTGATGGAGTCATTTTATGGAGTCAGATAAGCGGAGAAACAGGCTCTCTTATCTTTCTTCTAGGGCCTACTGTACATACCTCTGAAGCAGTGCTTACGGTTGTGACCAGAGATGTGCGCATGTGTGTGCACCGTTAACACTTAGAGAGAACTGGACACCTACAAGCACAACCCTTCCTGACACAGGAGCGCCCAGCACGCTCAGCACAAGAGGCCTTGCTCCCATCTGTCAGTGCAGTGACTCAGGTGATACGACAAAGGGACGGCACCATGAGCTCCCTGCACCCCTCCTGAGGCAGCACACAGGTGAAGGAAAAGGCAGAAGGCCAGACCTTGTGATCACTGCTCAGAGGGAAGAGCTCAGAATCCCCATGGCGGCAACATGGGTGTGCCTAACACACAAGGAGTGGGCAGAGGCCGTCCTCAGTTCCAACTGCCAGAACATTTCCTATGTGCCATGCTTTCCATCTGCCTGCCCCAAAGGTTCAAGATGGCCCTTCCCCTGCCTGAACTGTACAGTTTCTAGATTTTCACACATAAAAGGCTTTACTTCATCAGATAAAATATGGGTTCCAGCCAGCAAACCACTTCCACCTGGTAGAAAGTGGAGACAAAGAGCTATGGGGAAATGACTACTCATTGCAAAAAATAAATGGGATAATAGAAAACTGTGTTCTTTGTGAAATCAAACTTATCTTCAGAGTTGGTATGTACACACATATGATTCTGTCCTCTTATGAGGGATCAAGCGATGTTTCAATGGCCCCCCAATACCACAAACAAAGAAAAGCTAACTACCACTTTACTGTGTCCCAGCACTTCTCAGGGATGTGTAACCAGGACATGTAAGTGTTTTGTGGGGAAAAAGGTCATAGGGCCAAATATATTGGAAAATGCTGCTTGTGCCCCACCTGGGGTATCTACAACTGTCCTCGATGCAGGCCCCCTAGCAGGGCCCTGCGATGCATGCCTGAAATCCCAGTACTTGGGAGGCTGAGGCGAGAGGGATGAAAGTTTGAGCCCACCCCCACCCCCAACACTTAGCAAGACCTTATCTCCAAGGAAAAAACTGAAAAGAGGGTATGGACATAGCTTAGTGTAAAGTACCACAAACGAACTGAAAACAAAATAAAAACTGGGTCTCCTTCCACACTATCTGGGGCAGTGCTGCTTAATACCTTCTAAAATTGCATCTGCGCACTCCCTCCACTTACTATGCAAAAACAAAACGGACACTGTTGTATCTAAAACCCATACCTGAGTGTGTTCACACTATGAAATAACTACTTCAAAATAAAAAGGATCAATAAGCTGGGCGTAGTGGTGCGTGCCTGTAATCCCAGCACTCCAAAGGCCGAGGCAGGAAGACTGCTGTGAGTCTGAGGCCAGCTTGGGCTACGCAGCAAGTTCAAGGCCAGCCTGAATTACATAACAAGACTCTGTCTCAAAAAAAAAAAAAAAAAAAAAAAAAAAAAAAAAAAAAAAAAAAAAAAAAGATCACTATATATGATGGATATTTATAGCAACTTGGTGGATCTTGAGATCATTAGGCTGAAGAGGAAAAAAGAGCCATTCTCAAAAAATTACACACTGTATGATTCCATTTACGAGACATTCTCAGAATAACAAAGTTATAGACAGAAAAGAGTTACTGGTGAGGAGAAGGGTGTGCAAATAATATAAAGGGGTAGCGGAGATTTTTTTGATGCTGGCTTAATCCTGTATCTTTTTTTTTTTTTGGTGCTGGGGATCAAACTCAGGGCCTTTGTGCTTGCTAGGGAAGCACTATACCACTTGAGCTAAATCCCCAACCCCTTAATTGTGTATCTTAACTGTGGTGGTTGGTTACATAAATCTGTACATGTGATAAAAGTGATGTCTGCTTCCTGCTTTTGATATTCTACAATTGTAAGAGAAACTGAGTGAAGGTATACTGGACCATCTCTGTACTATTTTTGCAATTTAATATACAACAATAATTATTTCAAAATAAAATGAAAATGAAAAATATTGTATAAAACTAAATACACATACATACAAATAAGTTTGGTGAAACTATCAATTGTTTACTATAGGGGGAAACTACATTATAGACAGCATAGGACTCTCCTGTGGATTTTGTTTTACAATTTCATATAATTTCAAAAGATTTAGAAAAGTCTTAAGGTTAGTAAAAGCACAGAAACCAACAATAAAACACTCTGTGTATACACAAAGACACACGTGCAAACGTACCTGAAAAATTAGAAAACAGTCTTGTATAGGAAGAGAATCTGTTTTTGAGAAGCCACTGCTGTGTTTCCTGGGTTGTAGCTGAAGGCTGAATTTGCTATTAACAAAGAAAATGAACATAAACAGATAAAATCATTCAAAATTAACAAAACCCCCCCACAAGTCTCTGGCACTTTAAAAAGAGTAATATAAACAAGGGCTGGGCATGTAACTCAGTGGTAGGGGACCTGCCTCGCATGTGCCAGAAATTAAAAAATGTAAGATCCTGAAAGTATCCGATAGTTTTAGGGAAAAGATACTTACTTCACCAGACACCTGTGAAACTCCATCTCCCTGGTGATTTGGGGAAGAAGAATTGCTAGAGAGAAAGGAAAAAGAAAAAATGACTCACATAATTGTTTTTAAAAATCAAGACATTAAAGGATATTAAACCAGGAAAATTTAAAATAGGCAACAATGAGGGAGAGCTCTCTAAGGCTGCAAGAAGAGTACAGGCACGACAGGCTAGCAGTGAACAGGATGATGAGGTGAAGGTACGTGGAAGGCTGCGTCTTAACTCAGGCTTTCTCTAGCGGTTCTGAGGAGAAATTCAAGTTCTGTGAAAAGGACTCCCCTAGTTACCCGCAGGGATGTCAGGAAAACGAAAAGGGCTATTCATTCATCTTAGGTAGCCGAATTAGGCAGCAAAACAATCTACTTTTAGAAAACAATGAACCACAAGAAACAATATAATAATGCTAATACATATGTCTATGAGCAAAGAGGGTGAATGAAACAAACCAACTTGTAGCACTATCCTTGTATTTCTTTAAAAAAAAAAAAAAAAAAAATGAAAATGGAAAATAATTCCACAGAGACTGCGGCTATCTTCCTGGCTCCTTTCCTAGTACATGCTCCATTCTTAGGACCTGTTCCTCAGTTACTTAGGTTTATAAGGATTATTTACATCCTTCTCAACTCACTTGAATTTAAGCTCCTCCCAACAAGGATTTGTATGTGTTATCACAGCACCTGGAATAGTGCTGGGAACACAGTGGGCTCTCAAGAAATAATCAGCTAGTGGATACACGAATTTGCAGCTCATCCTGAAGGTCATGGTCATTTTCTAAGAGTACTCAGATCACTCTCGTGAGGACACTAGAAAAGACCTCTTCCATGGTAATATAATGTAGGTCCATATTCTTCTACTCTTTTTTCTTTTTTGTTTTGTGGTTTTTTGAAACAGAGTCTTGCTATATAGTTCAGGCTGGCCTTGAATTCACTATGTAGCCCCGGATGGCTTCGACCTTGTGGTGATGCTCCTACCTCAGCCTCCCAAGTGCCGGGATTTCAGGTGTGCACTACCACGCCTGTTCCTTCTACTCTTAAAGCCAAGTAACCTGCACGAATGCTATCTTGCTAGTTCATCCATCTCCACAGGGGAAAAGCAGGATGCTGTTTTCTTATCAAACCGTATCAGCATGATCAGAGTTACGCAACGAAAGAACCCTCTCCCTTGTGGTCTTAGTTTTCATAATTTTCCTCCCCAGTAAGAAAATTCCTAAAAACAGGAAAATTCTGACCTCAACTAATCTGCATTACTTCTCCAGCAAAGTCCCTGGAAATGGAAGACCCCAGAGGGCCTTGCTGCAGCTTTCAGATGCCAGAAACCTAGTGTCTTACTCCCACCCCAAACTACCTAGATTTTTAAAATTAAAAAGAAAAGAAAGAAAGAAAGAGAAAGTACTCTCTCTGTTTGGAGGGAAGAGACAGGGCAGAAAATAACCCATCTGATACGGTAAGCATTAAAAACCACTTTTCTTTGTACTAAACATGATGGTAACATACTCAAGTCATAGTTTCACCTTAACAACTCGTCCTATCTTTATCCGCAAATCCTCCTAATACTGTCTCCAATCTCATAAAAACTGTGTCTTGCGCATGCCCCTTTTCTACAATTACCATAGCTGTGAAAGTGTGGTCTACACAGAGCTGGGCCCCAAAAGGCTGCCAAGTAAAGGAAAGACAATGGCTGTCCTCTGTTCCCATCATTATATACTTCAGAGTTACAAAAGAGAGGCTGCTGAATGGAGAGGGAGGGGACTGAGGAGCAGGCACACGGGTCAGCGACGCGCAGGCGCGTGGTCACACAAACCAGGTACCTGTCTGGCACACTGCAAGTGCTCTGCTGGGAAGAGGTGAAAGTGGGCGCTGGGGAAGGGCTGTTATTCACATAAGCTGTGGGGGTGTCGGGCCATGGAGAACACTAAGGACAGAAAAAGAAAGAAATTAATGACATGCATTTTAAATATGTGGAAGAAATACTTTTGTAATTAAGTTTCTAGTCTGACCAAATGTAAGATTATAAAATGCAAAACACCTGACGCTTATCAAGTACCTTCACAGACACGTGTTGAATTTACCATGTGGCAAAGAAAAATTTTACCTGCTGTGTGTGTCTAGATATTGATTAATCTTAGAGAAGACCTGAAGCGATGACAGCAGCAAAAATTTACAAAAACATCTTAAATATATACTTAAGTGTAATTTGCTTTCAAGAGCTTTCACTTCCCTTTTTACCAGTATCCTCTGTGAGTTCCCCAACAGGCACCTATCAAAATTGTAAAAATAGCAGGGACAAAAAGGATTTGTAAGCAACCTCTGACATCACATGGTGACCCGTGTCTTACCTACCGCTCCCTCTGCTCTTTTCCCTGAGGAGCTGCCTCACCAATAGCCAGCAACTTCCTCAATCTCTTATGATGAATAATCCCCACGTAGGATCAGACAGGCCCAGCATCAAACTACTTCAATCATGTGTGCAGTGCTGCCTCCCCCCTACCTATCCACCCCCACTTACACATGTTTGTTTATATTTTCTCAAAGGGATGCTGTGAACTTAGTTTTTAGCCCCAGACAAAATAGCAAAGAAATAAAGACACACTATTACAGTTAGAGTTAAGAACCACAGTCAAAAGCATGCTGAGCAGGCTAGGGCAGGCAGGTTCAAACAGAAATCTTCGGACCTGAAGAAAGGAGGGAATCCACTTCACTCCACAGGTATTCTTTCTACAATGCTGCTGCTGTAGTCCCCCCCTTTCATAATCACTCTGCTCCCATTTTACACAAGAAAAGCATCACATTTAACCACAGCCCTACGGATTAAGACTCTCCAAAACCAAGCAAAAGATACTATGAGATTTTAAAAAGTACATGATTCTAATGACTGAAACAGTTTTTCTCTAAGATTGTTTTCAATTCTTTGCTTTCCAATTAATTGAAGAAGACCTACGTCAGCTGTCATAATAATCTACTAGACCATAGAAAAAGATCACTGAGATTTTTGCAGATGACTCAAAAGGAGTGCCAAGTCTTGAATGGCAGACTGAACAAAAAATTTATTGAAACCAAGTCTCTCATCTTTTTTTTGAGACAGGGTCCACCTATGTAGTTCAGGCTGGCCTGGAATTCACTATAGACCAGGCTGGCCTCGAACTCTTGGCAATCCTTCTGCCTTCGACTCCCACGTGCTTGGATTACAGATGTGCACTACCATGCCTGGCATCTCACATCTATTTAAAAATCTGAAAGTTGGGTTGGGAATTTAGCTTAGTGCTGGAGCGCTTGCCTAGCAAGCGCAAGGCCCTGAATTCAATCCCCAGCACCCAAAAATATAAAAATCTGAAAGTTATGTCTTGTCTTGTCTCATCATTCAGGGTGCATGCCCAAGAATGTTTCTATTTTTTATTTAATAATTCACCAAAACTTGCAAGTTTTGCTGTACTGATAAACTGGTACTACTAATAGTTTTAAACTTCTAGACTAAGAAATTATGGGAATCTAAGGAGGAAATTTTATTATTTTTAAGTATCTTTTTAAACATATATTATTATTATTATTATTATTATTATTTTTGGTGCTGGGGATTAAACTCAGGGCCTTACACTTGCTAGGTAAGTGCTCTACCACTTGAGCTAAATCCCCAACCCCTACACAGAATATTTTAAAAACTAAATCTCAACAAAATTTATTGTAAAGAAGCATTAGAGTGGTTATTGAAAGATTTTCAGGTATAAAGCATGTCATATTAAGATTTTTTAAAAAAAAGTTCTGTTTCTGTCTCTCTCTGCCCCCCTTCCTTCCTCCCTCCCTCCCTTCTTCCTGGCAATCAACCACTGAGCTATACTCCCAACCCCCACACAAGGATAAAATTTAAGGAGAGTGGAATACATATGTGAGACCAAGAAGGAACAGCATAATAAAATTCTGCACTTAAGCGACAATCACGAAAATTTTAATTTCTATGGTATTTAGAGTCCACAAGATACATTTCAAAGAGTTAATATAGTAGGTCCCTGACTTACGAATGAGTTCCATTCTGGGAGAGTGTTCCTAAGTCAGATTCGTTCCTAAGTCCAACAAAGTGAGTCTTATATAGTACACCTGTGAAAGCTCACAACTTGAATGTTCAGAAGTCGGGGACTTAACTGTAGCATCATTTTTCTTAAATTATAAATACAAATATTCACATGCCAGGAAACTGGCTCGTTGCAACTGTTCAAATTTATGATGAGACCTTTCTGAGGTCAAGCTGAAAATTTGTTAAGGGAGTATTACCTTTCTTCAAAATTCTTCTGAACAGGAATTGTCAAGACCCCTAGTTTGACAGAGCTAAGAAACTGTGAAGCACCCTGAGGGGTGAAACAAGTCTCAGGGATGGTCATGGGGCTTAAAATCCGCATCTGACAACTATCAAAAGAACAGATATGGGGAAAAAACAGAATCACCAGTCAACAATCTTTACAACTATCAATTATGTATTCCCTCAAAAATAGGAAAGAAAGAAGGAAAAAAAAAAAAAAAACAACTCCAGACATTGTTTCAACTTTTGTCAGTTGATTTACAAGAGAGAAATCTAACTTGGCTGGATAGCTTTGCAACAACCG
Source organism: Hystrix cristata (assembly GCA_004026905.1). Classification (NCBI taxonomy): domain Eukaryota; kingdom Metazoa; phylum Chordata; class Mammalia; order Rodentia; family Hystricidae; genus Hystrix; species Hystrix cristata. Next base: position 10,010 of record PVJO010017837.1, on the reverse strand, counting down.
TCACTTTTCACTATAAATGACTTTTCTTACAACAATGCCTACTCTTTTAAAACTAAGGCATTTGTTTTTGTTTCCACCATACTAAGTATCACCTCCTCAGCTTACAGAGTTTGAGGAATCCAAGAGTATGAGTTGCCTAACATATCTAATCACTTGGGTGTCACATGCTCACTGTCATTTCCGCTTCTTTGAGGATTTTCCTGCTACACCATCCTTCCTGCCTGATATAGAATTCTGTAGCAGGATAAAACACGACTAAATAATGTAAATAACATTAATATTAAAAGTATTCAGCCTGGTGTGATGGTGCACACCTGTTAATCGTAGCATGTGGAAGGCTGAGGCAGGAGAATCTCCAAGAGTTCAAGGCCAGCCTGAACTGCAGAGATCCTGTCTCAAAAAACTACAAAAAGAAAAAAATAACAACAAATAGAAACAGTATCTCCCCAATCGTTTTGCTAATTATTGCCAGCTATTTGAGGAAATGAAGTCATCAAAAAGCTTCAAATTAGCAAGGCGTGGTGGTACATGCCTGGAATCCCAGCACTTGGGACCCTGAGTCAGGAGGATTGCTAGAGTTTAAGGCCAGCCTGGGCTACACAGTGAGTTCAAGGCCAGCCTGCACTACACAGTGGAGACCCTGTCTCAAAAAAACAACTAAACAAGCAAAAAGCTTCAAGTTAGTACAGCACAGTAAGGTAGAGATGCCAAATATACTCCCACTCTGTACAAACACCCATTTGACTTTTACACATATGGATTATTTTAGCAACACAAGAGTAGTGCTATTTTACTTTGTTTCTATTTTTACAGTGCTGGGAAATCAAACCTGGAGCCTCATGCTAGGCAAGCGCTCTACTACTGAGCTACACCCCCAGCCCAGTAGGCTGTTAAAAAAAACAAAAGCAATAGTGTAGTGCTTCTGAAGACAGTCTGTAATGCATAAAGGTTTTAGCAATGGGCTACACTCCTAAAGTTAGTTTCAGTGCACTGTGAAAACAGTATCTCCCCAAGCCGATTAAAGGATGATGACTCACTTCAGGCTGTAAAAATTGCCAGCCTTAATATGAGCCAATCAAAGATCAACAGATACACCGAAGATTTTGTTGTGCAGTGTCTCCTAGGTGGCGGTAGTAGTGTGGCACCATTTTATCCAGTACCTTTTAGATTTTAACAGCAAGTTTGTACACATCCCTTTTCACTGAAAGCCAAGTGTAACTGCCCAAAAACTGCAAGAAACGTTGGCCCTCCTTTTTAAACATTTACATTGTTTAAATATGAAATGCTGAAGACTTTCTTTTTTAAGGGATCAATCTGCCCTTGCTTCTTTATTCAAGATGAACTCTAACCACCTCTAGAAGCAACTCTGCCCAAACCGAACACAGCCAGGGCAGCAACAATACACTAGGAAGATGTGAAATCCCAGGCCAGTGAACTGCTGACGTTTTGCATACTTTAGACTTGAGTTAAGAATCATTCCAATTACCACAACTTTCTCATCTTCAGATTAGCTCTGGGCTCTAACAGATTTGTTGTTTTATGAACTGCCAGAACCATTTCTTTAAATTAGCTAAATGTTTTATAACAGGAGGGGAAAAATTATTTCAGTTGCTAGGATTCCCCACCCCCAATTTACTAAGAATATTTGTAGATCTTCAGCTGGAGAATCAGAAGAGGATGAAAATATAATATTGGAGAGGTGGGCATTTTGGGGATGGAATATTCAGTGATCCTAACAATCTTTGATTTTCTAAAAAGCCCGGTTAAAGAAAATGCAACATGTGTGCTCCTCATGGTACAAGGATGAGTACATTTTAAACTTTATTGCACAAAGAAGCATTTAAAACATTTTTATTCAGTGCTTTAAATTGTAAATAAGGCTCCTGTGATAGTGTCCATGACACTGACTTTCAATATCTATACTTAATCACAGATATATGCCTAAGAGTGAAAAATCCATTTTCTGGCACCTTAATAATGCAAGCACTTCAACAATAGAGTACTCATTAATACATATGGTATCAGTTTTTTTTAATTAATGCTCTATATTTATATTTACTGAGGGTACATAGCTGATAGAAATTTACAGAAATGAATAATCCTTTGTAGACTGTTAAGATGAAGAGTGGTTGTGATAAAGATTTGCTATACTTAACCTGACAAAGTTCGTCCTAAACCTAAAGCCCCCTGACTGCTTGTTGGGGGATCCAGGTCTACATGTAATGAGGTGTACTAGCTTGGCCTAAAGCATTAAGTCACAATGCAGGTGCCAAGAGGAAACACCAATGCAGTAAAAGACTTATTTTCCGTAAGTGCTGCCAACCAGGCTTTTAAAAGCACAGAGAGACAGACAGACATTTTTATACTGCATGCAGGGAAATGTGACACAGAGTACTACACATGTTAATGTCAAGCTTGCTGCCATCATTTAAGTATCTATAAAAATTTTTTATCAGGTATATAAGTGAGAAAGAAAACCTTTTTTAATTACATAAAAATTATAACTTTTAAAAGTAACTATTTTAATAATGAAAGTATTTTCACTTAATTTCAGTGCTCTTGAAGGAGGTGTATGTGTGAATAAGGATAACGAGGGAGAGAGGAAGGGGGAAGGGGACAAGGAGGGAACACATATCTCTGAATGTCTTTTTCCCTCCAAAACCACCCAATATGGTCAACATTGTTTTTGCTTTGTTTTAGAAGTGTTAGATTTAGGAAATTTTCCTCGGTGAGGAACAAACAGAAAGCAGGCAGTCTAAACAAAAGCAAATTAAATCAAGACATGGACATCAAAAACAATTTTGGCTTTACTTTTCAGTGGAAGTTGGTCCTATATCTAACACTGCACAAGGTTTCTTGCACAATGAAAAGAGAAGCAGAAGTCCCTTACACTGCCTCGCTTTGCCAGAGAATCACCGTAGTCTGCTGGCAAAGTCCGCTTGCTGGACTTTTTCTGCTCATGTTCAACTGCATCTTCAATTATAGGCTCAAGCCTCATCTGGACAAACACCAAAGATTGGGATCAATGTCTTTTCATTATACAAAGAAAGATCTAATACCCTGTTTCATGTCTCTGCAGTTCAATTAAACAAATGTATGACTAACAGGATTCAAAGTTAAAGAAAATGCAAAACCCCAGCAGTGACAAAAATTGGACATTCTAGGCCCCAACTTAATCTTTTGTCAACTTCTTCAAGGTTTTAAGGTCTATTTCTGAGACCTGATTGGGATTTCAGCATCTTCATTCAAGATCCCACCCAAGAAACTACTCCATAAAAATCCCCAAATTTAAACAAATGATTAACCCACAAATTTCTCCAAGAATATCATGTCAGTCTACCACCCAATCTTCCCCAACCTCTTTGTCACGAAGCTCATCTGAGAGGGAGTGCTAATATGCAAACCTCTGCTTCTCTTCCAAAATCAAATGCTGCACCACATTACCTCTGTGAGGATTGTGGTATCATATGACGGCTGATACTTTTCTTTTTCATGAGCTGTTCTCTTCTCCATCTTTTCTCGGTCAGTTTTTTGTTTCCTGTCTGCACCCTTGGGCTTAAAAACAAAGTAAATTATTTAATTCATCAGGCTGCAAACAGCTTTACAAGCAAGAGCTTTATAATTACTGACAGCTGGTTTCCATCTCTTACTTTAAAAACTTTGATTTGACAGCTGGCCGAATGAAGATGGTCTGTGTATTCTCCATTTTCATTCTGCTTAAAGGTGTCGACCTGAATCCTAAAAGGCACTCCCTTCTCACCTCCGTGCTTCCGTGGAGTAAATTCTGTGCTGATGCAGTGTACCTACAAAAAACTCAAGCTGAAATGGAGTCAAAGAACCTTTCACTGACTGCCTTTCTATTTTTTCCCTCTTGGTTGCCCAGCCATCACCATCCATTTAAGGCCCTGAAAATGTACTTCCACAAATTAGCCAAATTCTTTCTCATGAATTTCTCTGTGAGGGGGAGGTGTTTTTTGAGACAGGGTCTTGCTACGTAGCCCAGGCTGGCCTCAAACTCATAGCATTCCTCCTGCCTCAGCCTCTTGAGTGCTGGGATTATAGGCGTGTGCCACCACGCCCAGCTCTCTAATTGTTTTAATACATGGCTTTCCCTTCAGAAATCCAGTAGTTTCTGGGTTTGCTGAGAACAAGCGTTTCCCCACTGCAATGCCTCTCCTCCAATGCAGGCCATACTCCAATAGGAGGAACAGGCGCACAAATACAACAGTGTGCACTCACCTACCTTCACCCCAAAGGACTTGCTACTCTCAGAATCAGGGTCCTAAATTCTGCTCAATCCATAGCAATCATCACCTCATCATTTCTAGCAGTCTGGTTTTGTTTGTTTGTTTTGGTGCTGGGGATTGAACTTAGGGCCTTTGCACTTGCTTGGCAAGCGCTCTACTACTTGAGTTAAATTCCCAACCCCTCTAGCAGTCTGTTTTTTGCCGTTTACTGCCATTACCCTGTTCTACACAGTCAGTTCTCTTATTACTGTTCCTACACATATACGCATTTGTGATACTTTGCCTGGAGAACTTCAACAGTCCAGAAAGCCCACCACAAAAAACAGCCTCAGGTACTACACAGACTTAGTTAGCATTATGGTCATTTTTTACTGCTGTGCACATTCCCTTTGAATGTCTCAGGATGTGAAAACTGACCTCTAAAATATGACTGCACACCTGAGAGTCAAAGCCTGCTCTCATTATCACTGGTTTGCTGCATTGCTGGTTATTGTATGGGACAAACACCAACAGCAATATTTTCTCATACTGCCATTCAGTTAATACGAATCATGTCTCCGATGATTAGTAATTGATGGGGAATATTTAGTAGAAGACCAAAATACACAATACTAATGATTCTTTACCGCTGATGCAAAATGTAACCTACTTAGGCTGGTCAGCAATTAAACAGTATCTATTATAAAGATTACCTACCCAGTAGTTTAAATTCTACTGCTAAACACAGTAGGTATTAAAATTACTGTTTTTTTTAAAAAACATACAATAATGTTACTTAACAATGTATCTCTTATACACGATATTTACTGATGAAATATGTACAGGGTTTGTTTTAAAGGATACCAATGATAACTACAAAAAGGGGAAAATAACTTGAAGCCAGGCGATGGATACATGGAAAATCCATCACTATTATTGCCTATTAGTAGAGGTCTGAATTTTTCAGTATTAGAATGTTTTAAATAATGTTAGAAAGAACTTTAAAAACACAAACTTTTCTCAGTCATATCTTTTGTGTGTGTGTGTAGTCACATCCTTTTAAATGGCAGTTTTTGTTCAAGAGAAATACACCATGAAAAAAGATATTTTAATTATTGTGAATACTAATGGCAAAAATAGAATGACTATTTTACGTTATTACAGTTTTTATATGTCTAAAACATGGCAAACTTAGATTAAACCCATTTAAACTATGTTTGTAAGAAAAAAGACATTAAGATAGTTTACAAAACAAGCATTTAGGGGGGTGAGGATTTAGCTCAAGTGGTACAGCGCTTGCCTACCAACCACAAGGCCCTGAGTTTGATCCCCAGCACCCAGAAACAAAACAAAATAAAACAAGCATTTAAAAAATGATAATATGTCAAGAATTAAATCTCACCGACCTTCTAAATGACTTCTTACAATGTAAAAATCCAAACCTGAATAAAAGCAGATGTGCGTTTTGCAGGGTCCCACAGAAATTCCACCGCATTTAACTGGCTTGGATTTGTTCTTGTATCAATTATTCCCACAGACATTGGAATATCTGTAGTATAAAAAGAAGACATGTAAAAATGCATCCATTTTAAATAATTAAAAATCTAACAACTTCAGCCAGGAGTATTGGTGCACACTTGTATTCCAGCTACTCTCAAGAAGCTAAGGCAGGAGGATCGCTTGAGACCAGGAGCTCAAGACCAGCCTGAACAACAGAGCGAGACCTCATCTCAAAAAAAACAAAACAAAACAAAAAAATCCTTACAATTTTATATATTGTACATTACAGGGAAGTAATGTATATCCATGCTGAACTTTTCCCCACAATGTTCTCCACAGTCAACTTTGTCTTCAATATCAAAATCTACTCAACAAGAACCAGTTTTCTCTGACCATGGTTTTAATCCACTTTATTAAAAATACATGGATAGATACTAACCGAGAATTAAAATAGTTTCAAAATCATAAAATTCCTGACTCAGGTTAGTTTAGCACTAAAAAACTACATCACCTTTTAAATATACAACAATTCTCAGGCACGGAATCTGCTAACACCAAAACTTTCTCCATACAATCACATGGGGCCAATACATTAATGGGCATGGCCGAACAATGTCCTTATCTCTTTGGTGTCTGTCTGCTGCCTGTACCTAAATCGAGCAGTCTATCTCCTGGGCGATTCCACTTCCAGCCTTCAAGTTGCTGATGCTCCGTGTACTGCAGCCGTCTGTCATGGAATACAACCCTTATGATGCTCTGTGGAGTAAGTGGGAAAATGAGCACTTTCAAACCACTCTAGCTACAGGCATTATGTATTAACCTATAATAGATAAACATACAAAAACAGTCTGCTTTAGCCATTTTGTGAGTGAACTTTTTTGCTCTTGGATACCTGAATTATGATACATTTATTTGGTGCAAAGAATTATAGCCCCAAAATGAGAAGTATTAACAAAATGTTTACTGAGATACCCATTTTATAAAAGATGTTGATATTGCAATTCAAATTCAAGGTACATGCCCATGAGATTAGCGAGCAAGAATTATGTTTCTATGAAGAAAAATGCCAGACATAAAGGAATTATAAAAAGTTGTAAACAAAGATAGAGAACACCAGACATAATGATAAAACTGTGTTAATTTAAAATAAGAGTTAAGGGGCTGGGGATTTAGCTCAAGTGTTAGAGCACTTGCCTAGTAAGCACAAGGCCCTGAGTTCAATCCCCAGAATGCCCCCCCAAAATAAATAAAATTAAAAAAAAAAAAGTTAAGCTGGGCATGATGGCACATGCCTATAACACTAGTAAAAGAGGATGATGCAGGTGGATTGCTATGAGTGTGAAGCCATCCTGGGCTACACAGTGAGCTCCTGTCTCAAAAAACCCCAAAATAAATAAATAGATAAATAAATATCATTAAGTTTATTTAATAAGACAGTCATTCTGTCAGCTAACTGGCCAAAACAAACAGCAACAACAATAAAAAAAAAAAAAAAACCCTCTCCACTGCCCCCAAAAGACAGCCTAATGCAAAATTCATTCTCAACTATTTTTTAGACATTCTGTTGGTTTATTTTGCGGTGCTGGTGACTAAACACAGGGTGTCACATACACTAGTTAAGTCCTCTACTACTGAACTACAACCCTGGCCCACATACTCAACTATTTAACCTGAAAGTGAGATTAATCTAAGGTAAACAAGGAAAAAAAACTTCAGGTAAATTGCATTCAAACACTCAAATTCCTGAGTAAGGCTTTAACTCTCCACAGTCTATGCCAATTCTCTGCTCTTTACCCAGGCCTTCTTCACCTCCCACTGGCTTGGGATGCCAACCACTGCTTCATTCCAGAACAGAAAAACAAGTGATCAAAATGTATTCGACACCATATTTATCTAATGTTTCTGATACATTTATAATTAACTTTCTGAGACTATGATGCAATAATCATATCTTCAGAGACTCTGCTGGTATGACCAGAAATCATTTGTAGCAATACATATAAATACTACTTTAAGTGTCCCTGCTCTTACCACTCCTTAAATATTGTATTATCTAAAAACACAGCCCACTAGGCATGGCAGCACATGCCTGTTATCCCAGCACTCGGGAGGATGCAGCAGGAAGACTGCCAGGAGTTCAAGATTACCATGGGCTACGTAGTGAGTTCAAGGCCACCCCAAACTATATAGCAAGACCCTGTCTCAAAAGACCAAAAAAATTAAAAAAATAAAAACAGCTAATATTTTGCACAAAACCATATTCAAAAGTAGCAATTATTTTTTCTGAGGTAGTTAAAAGAGGCCAAGTCAGTAGCTAGAACCAATACAGAATTACCACTCTGATTTATGCCCACCTTTCCTACCTGCACCCACCTCTGCAGGGCCTGCCTAGCAATCACCAGCACGTACTTTCTACCAGTAAACCCCTCAGAGGGATGGTACCTGGGCCAGTGGTGGGTGTTGGGGTACCAACACACTGGTTCTCACATTTGCTAGCTACCTTCTGTTCAAAAGAAAGGCAAAGCACAGAAAATGTCATGACTGTGATTATTACTTGTTCAGTAATAACTAGTCTAAATCCTCATCAAGATGAAAATAATAACAATATAGATGTTCAATTTACAAGTTTTATTGAGCCCCATTCCAGAATTCCAGACTAAGATAGTTCAGTAAGGAGGATGAAAAGAAGAGCAAAGTTAAGAAAATGCAAGATATAAAAGAAAACCAAAATGAAAACTGAGAGAAACTTGTTATCTGGAAATTTTGACCAAAAGGAGACTGAACTATAACAATAAACAAAGGAGCCATACCATTAAGACAAAACAGAACAAGCTGTGAAAACTCATCACTGAATATGTTCAGCACAATCGAGAAGCTCAAAAGCACCTCGGGGAACATATCACTGGTTCCCAAGATTGCCCCCAAAACTTGAGCAGTAGAATTGAAGATTAAAGGGCCAGTAAATAAAAAGTCTAGAAAGCTGTAGTGTACTTCAAGTATCCAGCTAAAGAAGAATGTGTACGATTTCCAAGAAATTCCTGCTACAGTCCTTGGTAGTAGCAGATAGTAGTTCTGAATCTTAGGACACTCTCAGGATATGCAACCAGATGTGTTCTGGCACATCCAACAAAAATCAGATACGTGCCTTACCAAATGGGAGCTAGAAGAAAGACATTTTAAAAATTCATTCTTCTCAGTCAGTGGGCTAAATGTTTATATATGCTAGTGTGATGTCGGAAAAACATTCACTGTGCATTTATACCGGGACAGTTTCTTTACTGTCAGTAGTTCATTATTCCAACATGAAGTGTCACTATTACCTACGTTTCTTCACTCCAATTAGTTTTGTATATTCTTTTTTTTAATATGCAATTTTTAAATTTTATTTTTTTCAGTGTTGGAGATTGATCCCAGGGCCTTAAGCATGCCAGATAAACACTCTACCATTGAGTTATACCCCCAGCCCACACTGCTTTTTGGTATTTAATTTGGAAGTATATCCAATGAAGGTAAATCCAATGAAGCTGAACAATAACTGATTAATCCTACCACTCTGAGTTAGGCTGACATTTGACTAGCTTGCCATAAGTATTTTAAACATTAAGTTTCATCTATCAAACTAGTTATTTCTGAATCTTACTACCTGCTGGGAACGGTGCTGCAAATTACCAAGAGTTCAAGGCTGGCCTGGGCTACACAGTGAGTTCAAAGTCACTCTGAGCTACAAAGCAAGACCCTGTCTCAAAAAACAAAACAAATAAATCTCACTACCTATTCTGGGAACCAGGCTAGAAAGCCAGTTCATTTTCACAGATATGTAACAAAGACAACTACCTCGAATCGTCTTAATTCAATGCTTTGATGGTAATTGTGAATATTTGGTCTGGATATCAAAGTTTGTTGTATCTTCCTCAAAACACCAAACGGTCATGAATGGTAAACTGAATTAAAATAATTAATTTAACAAATTGTATAACCTGGCACACACAACAAAAGCACAGGGAGAACAAATAAAACAAGTGTGACAAAGTGCTGTTTAAGTGGGTTGGGAGAACTCAGGGTGAAAGCTCATGATTCAGATGTATTTATCATGTGTACCACATGATAGATACATGTGGATTAACTGTACCATTCTCTTTACTCCTGGTTATGTTCAAATTTTACAATAGTAAGAGGTTAGAAAATTGTAACATTTTTGGATCTAGTTTTAAAGACCTCAGCACAGGCCTGTGGAATCCTATTTAATTTTATTGCAGAATCTACAATTGAAACAATTTTTCAGCC